>QLPG01001693.1:0-11086 GCA_003314385.1 Gomphus sp. MG54 | reverse complement strand
GCCTTCTTGTCCTCCCTTCTCCTGTCCCAAGTCCTTTACCTGGGCTGACACTCTCGGCACCCTCCCAGGTATCCCTCTGTCCCAAATCGGTGGCACGCATGGGAAGTAGGGCGCAACGCACGAGCACGTTGAAGCCATGCCACTACTTCTAGCCTGCAGGACTTGGCCTTTACCCATCTGACCCCCTTCGGCTCTCCCGAGGCCTGTCAGTATGTCCAGAGCCTGACAATATCGATTTAGTCTCCCACTAGTTTCCGATTCATTTCCAGTAAACTCCCGCCTCCTTTCCGAAATTAGGGACAGACGATCGAGGAGGGTGCAACACATAAGTTGAAGCCAAGTCCCTTCGACCTCGAACATCTCAGTGACCGGATTGAACCATTCCACGACCTACCCTAAGTTCCTGGCACCTCCACCCCCCATCCGTAGTCCGTCCGATTTCCGTCTTCAGTCCTCGGCCCCATTACGGACCTTCACGCTAACCTGGATAACTCCTTCGGAAGTGCTAGCTAAGCGCCTGACATGTGGACTTAATATACATCCCATACCTTCTATTATGTCTATTACATCGAATGCTTACAAGGTTGACCCCTTGAATGGGGACAATTATATTACATGGTGATGGCACCTAGAATGGGTCTTAGAGGATCTAGATCTATGGGCGATAACCGATGGATTGGAGATAGAACTACAGCCAATAGATGCTAGGGTGCCTACCAAAGCAGAGCAGATGGCAATCACTGAATGGAAAAAGAAAGATAAAAAAGTGCAAAAGGAGATCTGTCTTAGGATATCTGATGAGTATTTGGTATACATTGATCAAGATACTACTGCTACAAAAATATGGAGCAGACTGTGCAGGATCTTCCAATCTAAAGCAGTGATCGGCATCATTAATATCCACCGGGAATGTTTCCGAACAATGGCTGTGGACAGTGCTAATATGGATGAGCACATCCAGAAGATGCACAGGCTATACCAACAACTGAATGCCAGGGGACAATTAATTACCAACGATGACTTCAGTAATACATTGCTCACTTCATTACCAGACACCTGGGCTACATTCATAACTACAATTAATGCGATCGGGATGGCAATCAACTCTAAAACTTTGATCACCAGGATCCTAGATGAAGATTGATCGCGGAGCACTGGGACTATTAAACAGACGGCACTTAAGGCACAGTACAACCCTGGTAACAGGTGCAAAAGTGGAGATAAAGCATCCGGCACTACCAAAGGGAATTGCCAAAATTGTGGCAAAAAGGGGCATTATATTAAAGATTGCTGGGTAAAAGGGGGTGGCAAAGAAGGCCAGGCACTCAAATGGTTCAAGGAGCCAAAAGATCGGGACTCCACCAAGCAATCTAAAGATGAAGATCTAGCATTCATGGCTTATATTAAGGAGGTTATACTGGTGGCAATCTTGGCATTAGACTGGCTGGCCAATATGGCTGCAACAATGCACATCGCATATAGCTGAAGTGATTTTATTACATACATGGAAGAGAAATCGGAAATCGATGGGATTGCACCAGGAAATTCACTAAAAACCAGAGGACATGGTATAATAACTATACAATTCAAAGTGAACAGTAAAACCTTTCTCACAACCTTACATGATGTCAAGCATGCACCGGACTCCCCAAATAATCTTATTTCAGTTGGGCAGCTAACCGATCATGGGCACTTGGCCAGATTCACATCCTTGGGAATCGAATTCATTTCTGCCAAAGGTACTATATTTGTGATCAGATGGAAGCAAAACCAATTATACAAGATGCATGTGATTACCAAACCCCTGGGTCAGGAATGGGACTTTGCAGCTGTGACCAAGGGGCAAACCTTAGATAAATGGCACCAGGTACTTAGCCATATTAATATCTATACTATCAAGGTGCTCTACAAAAATCAATTGGTCACAGGGCTAATGATCAATGACACACAAGCGCTGACTCAATGTATGGCATGTATTCAAGGCAAGCTCCATGTGGAGCTGTTCCCCAAGGAATCACATGAACGGGTCTAGGAGATTGGCAATCTCGTGATATCCAATATATGGGGTCTGGCCCAAGTAGAAGATTCAGGGCGTGAATGCTACTTCTTTACATACATGGATTACAAAACAAGGTACACCAAGATCTATTTTGGGCCAACCAAAGACCTGGTCACAATTAATTTCCCCCAATATAAAGAGTTCCTGGAAATACAAACTGGTAAAAAAGTCAAAAGAATTAGGACTGACAATGGTAGAGAATATGTTAATAAAAAATTCCAAGATTATTGCACACAAAATGGAATTATTATGGAAACTACAGCTCCATACTCACCGGCCCAGAATGGCATTGCCAAGCAGATTAATTGGACTCTATTAGAGCACACACACGCTATGATATTTTCTAAAGATCTACCTAAGATCTTATGGCCCAAGGCAGTGGAGTACTCAAATTATATTAAGAACAGGGTACCTACCTGGGTGCTTGGGACAGAAATTAATCCATATGAAGCATTTTTCAGTAAAAAGGCTGATGGTCAAGGTTAGAAGAATTTGGGACATGTTGCTGGGTTATGGTACCATATCAAAGGAGATCTAAATTAGATCCAAAGTTGGAAGAACATCTATTTGTCGGGATAGCAGAGCACTCAAAGGCCTGGAGATATTACAATAAAAAATCAAGGCTAATCCAAACCTCCAGGAACATCGCATTTGACAGCATAGATAACAAATTATATTCAATCCCAAATGAAGAGGATGATGTGTCACTCGAGGGGGAGACTACACCACACGAGCGATCACCTGACCCATTTATATCCACCCCAGATACTGAAGATCAGATGCCAGAACAAGCACCAGCACCAGAAGTATGGTGCAGCACCTGAAAGACCTGCAGGACAGATTACCAGCTACTCCATTCAGGGGAACTAACCATGCAGCCCGATCAGGTACTTATCAGCTGAGAAATTATCATGGAACTGGAGAGTTATATGGAAGCAATCACGTAGATTGACTCAGCAATCTGGCATGAGGCCATGATTAATGAAATGGATCAATACAATGAAATAAGCACATGGGATTAAGTTGAGCTACCAGCAGGACAGACAGTGATCAGCTGCCGATGGGTATATACTACAAAAACACAAGTAAATAGAGATTTTGACAGGGCAAAAGCACAGCTTGTAGCACAAGGGTTCACACAAAGGCCGAGAATGGATTATTTCGAGGTTTCTTCAAGTTTGACTTACTCCGGACATTACTAGCTATTGGAAATGCTCTCGATTGGGAGATCGAGATGATGGATGTCAAAGGCACCTATCTCAATTCATCCCTTGAGGAAGAGATCTACATGTGCCAACCCCAAGGTTTTGACAATGGATCAGGGCACATATTAAGATTAAAATGGGCACTATATAGACTCAAGCAAGCCAGATAGGCTTGGCACCAACATTTTCGATTGGTGCTATTAAGTTTTCATTTCATTCAGAGTTCAGCCAATGAATTTGTTTACATCTGGATCGACGGATCTAATACAGATGTAATTTCCGCCTATGTGGACGATCTCAGGCTATTTTCAAACAGCTGAAGAGGGATGGAATGTACCAAGAAAGAGTTAAACACTGAGTTCAACATGACAGACCTGGGAGAAATGAAGAAAATATTAGGAATAAGGGTTGAGAGGGACAGGGAAGCAGGGACACTCAAGATCTCTCAAGATGCATACATCGACAAATTGCTCATTTGATTTTGCATGCAAGATGCCAACCCCACATTGATGTCCCTCAATAAAAATATGAAATTAACTACCCTGGAGGAGGCAATGAGCTCACCGGAAATCACATATGCCAAGGTGATCAGTTCATTAATGTATGCAGTGCTTGGCACCTGTCCCGATATATCATTTGCCATCTAACATCTTAGTCAATTCACCACGTTATATAGACTAGAACACTGGACGGCAATCAAACATGTTCTCTGCTATCTCAAAGGGAAATGTGATCACAGCATTACATACAAATAGAGCACTGGCCTCAATTTAGAGGTATTCAATGATACCGATTATGCTAATAGATCAGATGCACTATCTATAGGTGGCTATACAGCCATATTTGGAGAAGGTGCGATTGCATGGAGTTCAAAGAAACAGAGAACCATCACATTATCAACTATGGAAGCGGAATATATAGCAATGACTGAAGGGAAAAAGCAAATTGTCTGGCTTAGAAGATTCCTTCAAGATCTTGGTATAGACCAAACCACACCCACCTCTATGCGATCGGACAACTTAAGCACTATCACACTTTCTCACAATGCCACTTATCATGCATGGACAAAACACATTAATGTTGCCTACCATTTTATTCGCGAATGAGTGGCCTCTAATGAGGTAACACTCACTTACATCAGATCAAGGGAAATCTTATGGATCTTATGACCAAGGTGCTGGATGTGCACCAACACTGACATATATCCAGCAGATTGGGTTTTTGGGTGTGGCCCAAATTGAGGAGGAGTGTTGAACATGATGATGCCAATATGGCTGTGCATGAACAGGAAGGAACCAGCTAAGTTCCGCTGTAGAAGAACTACAGGATCTGGGTGTAATGACACCCAGCTTAGAAATGGATGATGCACTGAGACACAGGAACAGTGTGAGAATTAATAATATTTATTATTTTCTGAGTAGTATATAAAGAATGTAACGAGATACAAACACAACAAGCTTTTAGGACATTAAATCTCATTAATAAATACCCCTCGATCTACAGAGACAACAGATAAACTTTTTTGAGGAAAGATAGAATGGTCACAAGCTCTACTTACAAGAGAATGAGAATGTACTGGTGCTGATGTGAAAAGAGACATTGCCACTAGCATCTGCACAGTAAATGTGAATGGACATACAGTTCATTGTTTAACAAGGAAACATACCGATGCTTATATCTGAAAAAGTAGATGATACTCCTGGAAACGACCACATTTGTGTTTATGAATTTTATTGTGTCTACAAATACAAAAATCCCATCAGGTGAGTTAAATCTAGGCCAAGCTGCCATCCCGATGAAAACTCAGTGAAGTATTATGAGGTCAAGACCATTTGCTATACTAGCCAATAAAAGCACAAAAGAAACATGTACTGGAACAGTCCATTTTATGTTTCTGAATACCAAGAAAACACATGTTCATTGCAACAATCAGTGCCGTGTTCAAGAGCATATCAGTAATGATACCTACAGTGATTCATATCAAAAGAAAATCCAGAAAAAATCACTTCAGAGCTCACAGTGAAGTTGGTATAAATATGGATTGATAATATTTACAAATTTCATAGCTTGACAACCTTGGAGAAAGAGAATTATTGTGGATGCAGTGAACAGATCAATCATGCTGTCTCAAACACACTTGATAATCAAGACATGAACTACAGGCACATGAAATATTCGCCAATTCTGTTAATTTATTGTAAATCAGCTTTGCAACAACTTAAGTACAATGACTTGAACTTCCTCATAATATTTTTCTGCGAAAATCATGACATGATCTGCACCCTTGACAGGAAGGAACTCAGCGGCAGGGATAGTGTTTTGATCTTCTCTCCAAACCTGATGGGCACAGTACTGTCATTGGGGCCCTGTACATCGGTCAGCCGATGTCTAAGAACATATACAAGAAGCCCACATGAATGATAAGACACTTCAAATGAGGGGTTTCAGCGATGAGATAGTGTTGTCCATGTTGCAAATTGGACCATGCTTGATAGAAGATGTTAAAGCCTGGAAGACATTCAGTCTGGAATTTTCTAAACTGTTCCCAATAGTCAATCATATTTCTTTGTAGTCACTAATTTGGAAAACCTGGTCCATCATGCTTGAAGGATTAGGCATAGAAAGGCCAATCTCCTGAATGACATGAGATGTTAAATGTCTGTCAAGTACACATACCGAGAGCCATCCACTTGGCAATTCCAACCGAGCAACCATTCTATATCCACGACCAAGTCCTCACGCCGCATGCATAACACTTGGTAACCCGGTCTCGGCTTGGTACATTTACCATCCACACTCCTTGTCCTCACCCTTCAGTCCACCTCACCTTGGGACTTCCTGCCCTTGTGTTATCCTCAGTTACAGCCCTTGTTTTATAGTCGGGCACTTCCTATTGTTCTACCCTCGGCCACATTCCTATTATCCTATCCTTTATTGTTCTATGCCCGTTTAAATTCCTTCATTCTAATTTTACTTGTTGTGGACAATAACCGTATGCTCTGCATACCTTGTTGTTCCACATTCCTTATTCCACATGTCACTTCTTAACCTATATAAGTAGGACATGCATGTACATATTTCCTCATTCTGGGTATCAACTAGGCTTAGGCCCTTCTACCTTCTTCCCCTCTGTAAAGTCCTCAACTTGGGCTGGCATCACCAGCATCCTCCCAAGTACCTGTCTGTTGCAAATCGGTGGCACGCACAGCAAGTAGGGCACAACACACGAGTACGTTGAAATCAATGCCACTACTCTTGGCCTGCAGGATTTGGCCATAGTCCACCTGACCCTTTGACAGCACCCCTCGGCAGTACCGAAGTCCGTCAGTACCTGAAGCTTGACAATGTCAAGGCAAGATGATTGTAAAAAAACTGGAGACAGTTATGGTATTGCTTTTTTCATTCTCGTGTCTTGATGGTATTTGACAGTTTGGGCTGATGAGGAAATTGGAATTGCCATAGCCGATCATGTAGGCCTCCTAGAAAAGGTACAACCGCTTAGTGATGGCAAAACCAACATTTATTTGCCTAGTGGGACTATTTTAAAATATTTCACTCTAAATTCCATCATGCCCTCTACCTTCAAAGATTGTTGAATGCTTTTATAACCATTGCAGAGACCCCTCACTTGAAGTGTTCTATCATTCATGTAGGTTCCTCTGGTAATCTTTCCCAAAATGTTTAATCTTATCATTTGTTGAATTTAGAAGGCAACAATAACACCACGGTGATACCAGGGTTGGAGAGTGACTCAATGAGCTACTTCCAGCAGACAAATTCCATTTCATCAACAAAGCAAACCATGACTTAATTTGGACAGGTGAATTTTATGAGCCAGTTCAGTTTGTTATCCTGAGGTTCTTGGAAAGTTAATCTAAAATTCTTCGCCCAAAGGTTAGAAACCCTGCATCATGTCTGATATTTGTGAGTATTTAATAATGAATCTGGCAGTCTTCCATTTGTAATTTTGACATATCACCAGAGTAAAATCATTCATTTTTTGAAAGAGTGCTTTATTCGGTAGATACAGCAAAAATGCTACTTATCTTACAAACAATATTAACCCAAAGACATCACTATAATATGCTGTCTTCGGTCATGCGCAGCCATGCCAATCAAGGAAGGCTTAGAATGACATGACTATTATGTTTGAATTAAGCTGAGATAGTAATTTTTCTACCACTATATGTGTAAGCTATACAAAATTTAATGAATGAATTTGAATCATGAGTTATTCTGTAATATCCAGGTGTAAACATGTGATAGATGTTGATTTCTGGTTTTCCATCTCTACATACCTTCCACATGCTGTGATTCCTTTGATACCTGAAATTGGGAACATGAAAATGAAAAAAAAAAAAAAAAAAACATTGAAAGGTCCCCCCGACTGGGAACCGTGCACCCTTGTTTTACTAGAGCAATGTTTTTATTGGGGTCAACAAACTGCACAACAGACATAGAACATAAACCAACAGAGCAGGATGATACACCACCATTCAGGCTGGAGCTGAAAATAACATTGGGTAAAAGTCTGGAGTTTACCTTAATCTGAAACCCTGGTCAGGGGTTAGATTCTGCTTTTTTCAAGGTGGACTCTCAAGCTTGAAAAAAGGTTGAAATCATGAAATATAAAGGTTAGCATTAGGTACATTTATTCTCAAAAGGCAAGGTGGTATCAGGGTGACCCTAGCTCATATGACTGGTTCAACAACTGCCTCAACTCAAACTCACATGCCTCAAACTCACACACTTCAAACTCATGCACCTCAAACTCATGCATGGCAATCCCCCCACCTACTTATTTATTCTCAAAAGGCAAGGTGGTATAAGGGTGACCTTAGGTCATGTGACTTGTTCGACAACTGCCTCAAATCAAACTCACATGCCTCAAACTCATGCACCTCAAACTCATGTGTGGCTTCCCTCCACCTGCTGGCTGCTTTGCTGATAACATTCCTCTGTCTCTTCTGGCTTGCTGGGATCTGCTAGGTTGTGCTGTCTTCTGCTAGGGGTTGTGCTGTCTTCTGCTGGGGGTTGTGCTGTCTTCTGCTACTTCTCATAGCTGTCTTCTGTGCCCTGCTGCTGCCCCTGTGCTCTCATTGGTCTCCCCAGCTCTGGTCAGCATTATTTTCCCTTTTTTTGGTCTATTTTTCATAATGATTTTCCTTTTTTTTTGCCTCTTTTTCAGCTACATCCTGCCTCTTTCTCCTCTCCCACCCTCACATATTACTTTCTCTGTTATCTACTGACTTAGGTGAGTTCTATTATTATGTTTTCACTATTGTTGTTTACTAATTTTTGCTTTTTTGACTCATTTTCAGCCATCCTCTTCCTCAATCCTCTTCTTCATCTCTCCTCTCTCTCCCTGTATTGGGTCCCTCCTCTGGTGAGTGGGGTTTTGCATCAATGTGTCTTTTTGATTTTTTTTTTCAAGATGAAATTGCACTTTTTGTAGGATTACATAATCCACACTCGCACATCCTCCTGCCTCCTCCAAACCCCACTGCTGACAGACCACCTTTTACACTGTGACACCCCATGTGCCTCACATTGCAACATCCCATGTGCCTGTGCTCTTCCTATGGGGGTACTGTACCTGCCAGTAGTTGCTGCAATACTTGCAATGAGGTTTGTCAATTGTACATTGACTGGGGCTTTTTGTTGGCTTGTTATGGCATTAGATTACATTGTCATTAGACTTTGACAATAGAATAGTTTGTATTATCTGAATATTCGATACAAGAGAATTACCCATAGAAAAGCTCTTTATACTACCTTGACAACAGCCTGGCACAAGATTGCCTACTGCAAAATTTAACCTGGATATTAGACTAACAATACCTTGGATGTTCAGCTCAAATTAATCTTACAGTTCAAGGTTTTTTCAAGGTGGGCATGAATCAAGGCTTATTTAATAATGTCTAAGTACCTTGAAAAAAGCTTGAAAAAATCTTTGCCAAGATTAAATTCAGGTTGCGGATCTATCCATTCGGCAAGGTTAATTTCAGCTTGTGCCAGAACCGTGGTGTAGATGGCGATCAGGTCAGACCTTATCAACCAGTTAACCACCCTGGAATGTCACGCAGTATTCATATTATTTATCGTATTCTCGATCCTGCCGATCATGAGTTCCCCAAGAACAGCAATGGAAGCAGACCGACAACATCCGATTACGTCATTCCAATGCCACATTGCTAACCATTTAGCCCCGATCACAGCCAGGTTGCCAGTCCGACGGAGAGAGGGTGTGGTTTATTTGGGACACAATCTGCGTTCTTGTTTTGGTAATGGCACGTGCTGAGAGTCCCTATGTTGTAATAGGCGCAGTAGTCTAGAGACAAGTAGCTCAGTGAAAGGGCAATTCACTGAGTACTCTTATTATCATACCTAGAGACAAGTAGCTACAGGTAGAATTTAGCTTACAGTCTCATAATAAATATAACGGTACATACCTCAGTGAAAGGGCAATTCACTGAGGTATATCTGTCTAAACATTTCCTTCTTATATTGTCTCAGTCATTGCTGACTGAGACTATTATATTCCCATCACCTTAGCTAGCAATCTCAGTCAGCGGTGACTGAGATTACTAACTCCCTTAGCTTTGCCGATCGGAGCATCAACGCGACCCTGCGTTCAATGCTTACCGGCATTATCCCCAACACCCTATGATACGTGAAGCATGTCCTGGTTTGCGTGGGGTATGGGGTGGCGAAATATTGGCGATAATTTTTTTGCGGGAATTTAATGCAAACAGCTCAGTCTCAAGCACTTCTGGGAAGCCCTCAGCTGGGCACAGACCTTATCCAAAATTCTCATACATGTCCGGAGGGACGAGAGCAGAGCACATAACAATGGGCGACCCAAACCGACAGGCCACAGTGCTGTGTCTGAGAGGAGCATGAGAACTGAGCCACAATGACAATGACAAGATGGTGAGCCCATTGTTGAAATATTTCATTGAGGTGTTGAGGCCGACATCGTTAAACACTGGAAGTAGTTAGATGCCGCACAAAATTTTCTTGCAGTGACATGACGTGTCACGAAATACAGACTTTCACGCCTCTATTTCCAACACCCATAGCTGCACTTGGTGGGAGCAATGAGATTGTAATCTTTTGTAGTCAGCAGATCAATTATTTTTCAGACTCAATACTGTCTGATTGGAGAGTGTACAGTCTTTAACTCAAGAATTTATTGAACAAAATAAGAGTGTCAGCTGATTAATTTATCTTGTTGAATGAAACCATCATTTCCTCAGTGCTTCCCAAGCACTCAGTCAGAACTTGATGAGTCTTGAGTATCAATGTGCATATTTCTCACTTTAGTGACCCCTGTAGCCACTCAAAATCATTTTGGCAGATATCTCTATAGAAGTGTGTGTGCCCCATCCAGATCAATTTGCAAAGAGATCCACATGATGACATGTGGTCAGGTTGGCCGTGACTACTATCCCCAGCTCAGCCTTTCCAGTTATCCTTCCTAACTGCACTCTCGTCTGTGCCATATCAATAAAGATTTCCGGCGTTGCATACCGTTGAATGAGCGCCTTCCTGCCCAAGTGCATCTCCATGTAAAGGATGTGTATTATGACCATCCATATCAGTGAAACCGTTTCTACTCACATTCTGTCCCACTTGCTGGATGAGTCTGGTATATATACTTTATGGCGGCTGTATCACCTAGTTATGATCCCGCCCCAGCAGGAATATTTAGTTGAAAAGTTATATGTGCATTCAAGACACACGGAAATAAATTTTTAGGTTACAGTATAGTAGACTTCCTTGATACAGATTTCAGTCAAGCTCAATTTTAGCTTGAAAT
>QLPG01001691.1:0-14934 GCA_003314385.1 Gomphus sp. MG54 | reverse complement strand
TTTCTTCTAATCCTCTAATCATCTACTAATTATGTATTGCTTTTATTTCTTTATTATCTGGTCTACTCCCTTCTATGCAATAGGTTCTTGTTATGATCTCATCTGAGATCTCCAACCTGTATTCCTCATTGTCCTTATCTAGTAATTCTGTTGAACCTCACAACAGTAGTCTAACAACCTCAGAGAACAATAGCTCTGTTCCTCTTTCAACTCTAGTTGAACTTTGGCAAAGTCAATACATACATCTGTAAACTCCAGAAGCTATATCAATGACTCCAGGACTTCTAGGCCCTCTGTATGTCACTGTACTGACCTTCAGATGTCTGAAATGGACATGACTCTACACTTTAAGGGCAACCCAAGGTGTTAATAGGGATCTTCCTGCTGATACATCTGGCAGTGGGATACTGCCCTTCTCACAAGCCTATCTGGGGCCTGAAACCCCAGACCACCTACAGTTTCTCAATGCCAGATACTAGTAGGAGGAAATCCTAAGAGAAAAGTTCAAGGATCTTATCACTAATGAACCTTACTATGTACTAGATCTATGTGCTTACACTAGCTATAGAGCTAGAGATATGTAAACCCTACTGGAACATCTGGCATCTCTAAATGGTAATGAGTATTCCAGCTGCAGCTTAGTCTCAGCTTCATTCTCAATCTCAGTCTTGCCTGGCTTCTTCTATAGCTGTCTGATGACTCTTGGAATCAACAGGGGCCTTGGATATACTTCTGCCTTGAGGTGAGTCTTATCTGGAGTCAGGCACCTCTCACCTCTGAAAGTTCCTAGAATGGTATTGGATTATTCAGAGGTCTAGTAGAATACAGGGAGACTCAAGAAATGAATTAATACTTCTAGAACATCTCCATCTCATAGGCAAGCCATTATCCAGAGTTGTGCTATTGTGAGAGCAACTTCTATGTACAGTTATGTCAGGGCTCAGTATTACCAAAGGTGCAGGCAGGCAGGAGTGGGCCAAGTCCTGCAGGTTGGTAGTAGTGGCTTTGGCTTCAACATACTTGTGGATTGTGCCCTACTCTCTCTGTGCATGCCACCAATTTGGGACAGAAGAGGAGCTTGGGAGAGTGCTGAGAATGTCGGCCCTAGTAGAGGACTTAACAGGGGAAGGAAGGTAAAGGAGCCTAAGCCTAGTTGATACTCAGAATAAGAAAGTATGTACATACATGTGCTACTTATATAGGTTAAGAAGTGAGATGTGGAATAAGGAATGTAGAACAATAAGATATGCAGAGCATGTGGAAGTATTGTCCACAATGATCAAGAATAGAATAAAGGAATGTAAACAAGAATAGAACAATGGGAATAGGATAATAGAGATGTGGCCAAGAATGGGACAATAGGAAGTGACCGACTATAAAACAATAGGGTCATGGCTGAGGATAAAACAAGGACAGAATGTCCTGAAGTAGAGCAGATCTGGAAACAGGGAGTAGACAAGGTGGGATTTGATGGATGATGAATGAGGAAGGAGGGGATGAGAGATGGGAACAAGGAATGTAGATGGTGGATATGCCAAGCCAAGACTGAGGTACCAAGTGACTTGCAAGCAGCTTGGTCACTTGTGTGTGGATATAGACTGATTGCTCGGTGGGCACTGCTGAGTTACCGGATACTCAGTATATGTACTTGACAAGTTATAACTAAATTGTTAAAAACTATGTGCAGATAAATTCAGTCAACTATATGGAACTCATTTTTATACAATAATAACTACCTGTGAGAACCTCTGTAGCACCTGTTGTTCATCACACAGAGCTGACAAGGGGGAAATCCTAAGTTATAGATATTGTCTATATACATAAGAAGGAGGAGGGCTCACCTAATAAGGAGGAAATTATCAGGCATCAGAGATGCTGATGATACCATCGGGAATTGGTCAAGTCCTAGAGACCAATTGGGGTAGCTTGGCTTTAATGTACTCATGTGTTATGCTCTACCTTCTATGCATGCCACTGATTTCTAGCAGAAGGGGTACATGTAAAGGTGCCAAGGGTGCCAGCCTGAGGGAGGACTTAAGATGGGAGGAAAGAGAGGACAAGGAGGCCTGTGCCAAGTTGTTATCCAGAATGAGGAACTATCTACATGCATGTGCTACTTATATAGATTAAGAAGTGAGATGTAGAATAAGGAATAGAGAACAACAAGGTATGCAGAGCATGTGGAGGCATTGTTCACAATGATTAAGAATAGAATGAAAGAATGTAAGCGAGAATAGAACAATAAAAGATAGGATAATAGGAATGTGGCCAAGGATAGGACAATAGGAACTGACTGATTATAAAACAATAGGGTCATGGCTGAGGATAAAACAAGGACAGGATGTCCCAAGGTGAGGTGGGCTGAGAAATAAGGAGTAGGTGGGGTGGGATTAATTGACAATGAATAAGGAAGGAGTGGATAAGGGATGGGAATGAGGAATGTAGATGGTAGATGTGCTGAGCTGAGACTGGCATACCAAGTGACTTGCATGCAGCTTTATCACTTGCACATAGACATAGACTGATTGCTTAGTCAGCAGTACCAAGTTACCAGATACTCTGTATGTGTACTTGACAGAAATCCTAAGAGGAAATCTTAAGGTCTCTTGTCAGTGAGTCCATACTCTATATACCCTTTGCCCACACCTTGCTTCTTTAATATACCTTACCCCTCCACTGGGCCCTAAGGTATGCAAACCCAAACCCCTAGTAGCTGGCCTGCATTGTCAGTATCTTGGGTCCACTGATAGTAAAGCAACCGATCTCAACCATGTTCCAAATCAGACTCCGACAGCGCTCATCCCATATCACCTTCACTGTTGCCACATCACACAGCCATCCATTCTATTCAGTACTCCAATCTTCAGACTCCCAATTTGTCATCATGTCTTCTTCAGAGCTCATTCCCATGCAATGCTACAACACCCAGGACACATGCATCCAGGCAGAACCATTAACATATCATTATCTTCGCATACCCCCACCAGCACATTTCTCACTCAGAAGATGATCCCATCCAATCTATACTCAGTCATATGCGATAGGAGATGCAGTCTATTTTCCAGAAAGTCAAGAACCATACATATTTCTTGGAATGATGTCTAGACCAATATATTGTGATAGGAGTAGAGTGGAATATGAGGCAGAGTTCAGGACACTATCCCATCCTGATTATCCCACCCACTCCATTCGACTCACTCTTAAACACAAAATGAGAGTACACAACCATATACTCATTAGTCCTCCTACTCCCAGACCCCTATCCTTGGATTGGATACTGGAGAAATTGCAGAAGATATGTTGCCTGTGACCTGGAAATACTCCAAGATGACTCAGTCCCCTGACTTATCCTAAGGCCCCTCAGGAGTAGTAGATAAGATTGTTAGACATTTATTGGTGGACTTCCTTATTGTTTCTTTTATATGTTTCCCCTTTTCTTGGCATTACTCAGACCTGTTTCCTATTCTGTTAGTCTTTTCTCGTTGTTACTCATCATCCTTACCTTTTTGGTTAGTCTCCCCTTATCATAGCCCCTAGCCCCTATTTGCGCAGTCTTGATGCTGTATCATTTCTCTAGAGTTTCTCCATAGTTTCCTCTTTTGTATACTTTGTTCTCGTGCTTTGTCATTCAACTGACATAGCCAACCTCTCGCATCATTTTGTATCGTTGCTTGGTTTTTGTATATAAAGGCCTCTAGCTCACCTCTGTAATAACAAGTTTACAAGTTAAAGCCCCAAGCCAAGTCTCCAAGTCCAAGTCAAGACTAGTCTAGAAATGTCTAGACTATTGTATTCAAGTCCCAAAGTCAAAGTCCAAGTATTAGTCAGCATGACACGTTCGCATCTCAGGTCACGTCCCTGTCACATCACACCATATTTAGCTCACATTCTATTTTTGTTCATACATAGCCTTGTCACAGAGTATAATCCAGCTGTACCAAACGACTGCGCTAGATCCTGCCAGAGAAAAGGACTGGTGTGCGCAGGCTTTTAGGTATTAATTACCTAGAGCAACTCTATACCACATCATATGGGACTATGGTTGGTTTGGCTAACTTGAGGAAAGTGTATCTCATGCCCATCTCTCCCTTGGCTCATCAGTCCCCTTGGTCTATGCCCCATCTCTCCCTTGGCTCATCAGTCCCCTTGGTCCATGCCCCTTCCCTCTCTGCTCCTCAGTTTCAGTTTGGTCAGAAAATGGGTCATCCCCTGACATCACCCCCCCTTCTAGAGTACTGCATCCTCAAAGCATAGGCCATTAACAAGTCAAAAGCCATTGCCTAAATCCTTCTCAGTGCTCTGGGATGTGTCTGGTAGAACTGCTATACTTTAACCAGCACTTCCATGTCCTCCTTGGCCACCCATGTGTTTTCTTTGTAGCCATACCCCTCCCATTTCACCAAGAAGTATAGTCAGCCATGCATCAGGCAACTGTCTAGGACCTCTTCTATGATGTAGTGTTCCTCCCCATCCATTAACTCTGGTAGTTGGGGTGGCTTTGACCTTTGGCCTAGGATAGGATCTTCAGGAGCCAGAATAAGCTTGACCATATTGAAAACAGGGTAAAGGCAAGACAAGAATTGTAAGAGCTGGAGTTTGTATGCATGCCTTCCCACTCTCCTTTAGACAACAAAGGGGCCTAGGTATTGATGGCTTAGCTTCTGAGATGGCCAAGTAGTCTGGATGTCTGAGGCATCTAAGAATACTTAGTCTCCTACCTGGTACTCTGGCACTGGTGTTTGGTAGTACCGAGCCATGTCAGCTTTGGCCTTAGCTAGTACAGACTTGGCCACTTCTAGTGATTTCTCCATTTTGTCTCTGAACTCATTAACTGTTTCAGCAAGCAACTCTGGTTCTTAGGACTCAAATCCTATGTGTGGATGTTGTCCTATGTCTAACATGAATAGGGTCTGTTAGGTGGCTGAGTATACATGGTTATTGTATTGGAATTCAGCCATGGGCAGCAAGTCATCCCAGTTGTCTTAGCATTCATTGATGAACACTTATACTGTAGGTACTGCTCTAGCTCTTAGTTGACCTACTCAGTCAGACCATCTCCATAGGGGTAGTTGTTAGGTATCAGTAATGCCGATGATATGTGGGCCGAGTGCTATTGCAATAGTGCCAACTTCATGATACTGGAGCGAGGTGGTCAAGTCCTGTAGGCTGGTTGGAGTAGCTTGGCTTCAATATGCTCATGCATTGCACCCTACTTTCTATACATACCACTGATTTGGAACAGAAGAGATACCTGGGAGAGTACTGAGAGTGTTGGCCTGAGTAAAGGACTTTAGACAGGAAAAGGGAGAACAAAAAAGCATAAACCTAGTTGATTTCTAGAACGAAGAACCATCTACATACATTCACTACTTATATAGGTTAAGAAATAGGATGTAGAACAGGGTGGCACAAGGAATGGAGAACAATAAGGTATGGAGAATCATGTGAAGGTATTGTCGAAGAACTATCTACAGTGACTCACAAAAACTGAGTCAATGTTTGGTGCTTTTGGACTATTCATTGAATAGCTTTGGATGTAAAACATATATGAAAAAGGTGTTGGTGCATCAAAGAAAGAATCTGATCAGAGCTATGCAACCATTGAAAAATCATATAATTCCAGTCAGGGGTGATGAAGATATGGGAAATTTGAATCAAGGGCTCATTGACTCAATTTTGTGAGAGGGTATCAGAGAAATAGTAAGTTGCAATTCTAGTACTTGGTATTGCCCCCCTTGGCCTTAATTACTGCCTCAAGTCTTCTAGGCATACTCTCTATCAAATCCTGACACACCTCTGGTGGTATGTTATTCCATACCTCCTCTACTCTCTCCCAAATTTGCCACACTCCCTTGGGTGGTGTTGTGTAGATCGAGGGATATTAATGATATTTAATCTCTTCGAGAATCGTTACATTCAGATCTAAACTACTCGCTATATATATATAGTTGTAGAAAATAAATATTACTCATATGCGTACTAAGCCTGTACCTTCAATGCGTCATCCATCTCTAAGCCGGGTGTCGTTACACCTGGATCCTGTAGATCCGTTACGGCGGATCTTAGCCGCCTTCATCCGACTCATGCGTGGCCGTATTGCCGTCTCCACGTTCAACACTCCCCCTCAATTTGGGCCGCACCCGAAAACCTAATCCGCCGGACAAATATCGGTGTTGGTGAATATCCAGCGCTTTGGTTATTAAATCCGCGAGGTTTTCCCTGGATCTGATGTAAGTGAGCGTTACCTCGTTAGAGGCTACTCGTTTGCGAATGAAATGATAGGCCACATTAATATGTTTAGTCCGTGCGTGATAAGTGGCGTCGTGAGAAAGTGTGATCGTGCTTAAGTTGTCCAATCGCATTAATGTAGGTGTGGTTTGATCTATGCCGAGATCTTGAAGCAATCTCCTAAGCCAAATAATTTGTTTGGCCCCCTCAGTCATTGCTATGTATTCTGCTTCCGTAGTTGATAATGCAATTGTCCTCTGTTTCTTTGAACTCCACGCGATCGCGCCTCCTCCAAATACGGCTGT
Organism: Gomphus sp. MG54; assembly: GCA_003314385.1. Classification (NCBI taxonomy): domain Eukaryota; kingdom Fungi; phylum Basidiomycota; class Agaricomycetes; order Gomphales; family Gomphaceae; genus Gomphus; species Gomphus sp. MG54. The sequence goes on along the minus strand of QLPG01001691.1, from coordinate 8,401 downwards.
ATAGCCACCTATAGATAGTGCGTCAGATCTATTGGCATAATCGGCATCGGTGAATACCTCTAAATTTAGGCCGGCACTCCGTCTGTATGTAATGCCGTGATCACGTGTTCCTTTGAGGTAGCGAAGCACGTGTTTAATTGCCGTCCAATGTTCCAGGCCGTGTGATGTGGTGAATTGGCTAAGATGCTGCACGGCAAAGGATATATCGGGACGGGTACCAAGCGCCGCATACATTAGTGATCCAATGGCTTTGGCGTATGGGACATCTGGGGAGCTTATCGATTGCTCCGGGGGAATTAATATCGTATTTTTATTGAGTGGCGTTGATACGATGTTGGCGTCATGCATGCGGAAGCGGTTGATCAGGGTGTCAATATACTGTTCTTGAGAAATCTTGAGGGTTCCTTCTTCCCTGTTCCTCTCTACTCTTATCCATAATATCTTCTTCATCTCCCCTAAGTCGGTCATGTTGAATTCTTTATTCAACTCCCGTTTGGTACGTTCCATCCCTTCCCGGCTATCTGAAAATAGCCCGAGGTCATCCACATAAACGGAAATTACATCTGTATTAGATCCGTCGATCCGGATGTAAACGCATTCATCGGCTGAACTTTGAATAAAATGAAAACTTAATAATGCCGATCGAAATCGTTGGTGCCAAGCCCATCCGGCCTGCTTGAGTCCGTATAGCGCCCGTTTTAATCTTAATACGCGCCCCGATCCGTCATCGAAACCTTCGGGTTGATGCATATATATTTCCTCTTCAAGGGATGAATTGAGGTAGGCACCTTTGACGTCCATCATCTCGATCTCCCAATCGAGAGCGTTTCCAATAGCTAGTAACGTCCGGAGTGAGTCAAATTTGACAACAGGGGAAGAAACTTCGAAGTAATCCATTCCCGATCTTTATGTGAACCCTTGTGCTACAAGCCGCGCTTTTGCTTTGTCAAAATTGCCGTTTATTTGTGTCTTTGGAGCATATACCCATCGGCAGCCGATCACTGTCCGTCCTGCCGGTAGCTCAACATAATCCCACGTGCCTATTTCATCGTGTTGATTCATTTCATTGATCATGGCCTCGTGCCAGATTGGTGAATCGATCTGCGTGATTGCTTCCACGTAATTCTCCGGTTCCATGACTATTTCCTGGCTGATAAGCGCCTGATCGGCCCATGTGGCTGGTTCCCCTGAATGAGTAGCTGGTAATCTGGCCTGCCGGTCTTTCGGGTGCTGCACCGTACTTCTGGTGCTGGCGCTTGTTCTGGCATTTGTATATCGTCATTTGAGGTGGGTGTAGGTGGGTCAGGTGATCGCTCGCGTGGTGTGATCTCCCCCTCGAGCGATACGTCGTCGTCTTTGTTCGGGATTGAATACAATTTGTTGTCTGAGCTGTCAAAGGTGATATTTCTGGAAATTTGGATTAGCCTCGACTTTTTATTGTAATATCTCCACGCTTTTGAGTGTTCGGCTATCCCAACGAATAGATGTTCTTCTGCCTTCGGATCTAATTTAGATCTTCTTTGATCCGGTACCATGACCCAGCAGCGCGTGCCGAATTCTTCTAACCTTGACACATCAGCCTTTTTACCGAAAAATGCTTCATACGGAGTAATTTCCGTCCCAAGCGCCCGGGTAGGTACCCTGTTCTTAATATAGTTTGAGTATGTCACTGCCTCGGGCCATAAGATTTCGGGTAGATCTTTAGCGAATATCATAGCACGCGCGTGTTCCAATAGAGTTCGATTGATCTGCTCGGCAATGCCATTCTGGGCCGGTGAGTATGGAGCTGTAGTTTCCATAATAATTCCATTTTGTGCGCAATAATCTTGGAATTTTTTGTTAACATATTCTCCACCATTGTCAGTCCTAATTCTTTTGACTTTTTTACCGGTTTGTATTTCCAGAAACTCCTTATATTGGGGGAAGTTAATTGTGACCAGATCTTTGGTCGGTCCAAAATAGATCTTGGTGTACCTGGTTTTGTAATCCGTGTATGTAAAGAAGTAGCACTCGCGCCCTGAACCTTCTACTTGAGCCGGGCCCCACACATCGGATACCACGAGGTCGCCGATCTCCTGGACCCGTTCATGTGATTCCTTGGGGAACGGCCCCACATGGCGCTTGCCTTGAATACATGCCGTACATTGAGTCGGCGCTTGTGTGTCGTCGATTGTTAGCCCTGTGACCAATTGATTCTTGTGTAGTGCCTGGATAGTATAGATATTAATATGGCCGAGTGCCCGGTGCCATTTATCTAAAGTTCGTCCCTTGGTTACAGCTGCAAAGTCCCATGCCTGACCCAGAGATTTGGTAATCACATGCATCTTGTAAAGTCGGTTTTGTTTCCGTCCGATCGCAAATATAGTGCCTTTGGTGGAAATGAACTCGACCCCTGATGATGTAAATTTAGCTGTGTGACCGTGATTGGTTAGCCGCCCAATGCTAATAATATTATTTGGGGAGTCTGGTGCATGCTTAACATCGTGTAGTTTCGTAGGATAACTTTTGTCGTTTATTTTGAAATTTATTGCGATCGTTCCTCGCCCTCGAGTTATCAGGGAATTTCCTGGTGCGATCCCATCGATTTCCGACTTTTCCTCCGTGTATGTAATAAAGTCTTCTCGGCTACACGCGATGTGCGTTGTTGCAGCCGTGTCAGCCAGCCAATCTGATGCCGAGATTGCTGCCGGTGTGACCTCCTTGATATAGGCCATGAACGCTAAATCTTCTTCCTTAGATTGCTTGGCAGAGTCCCGATCTTTCGGCTCCTTAAACCATTTGGGTGCCTGGCCTTCTTTGCCGCCCCCTTTTACCCAACAGTCCTTTATGTAATGCCCCTTTTTGCCACAATTCCGGCAATTCCCTTTGGTAGCGCCGGGTGCTCTATCTCCACCCTTGCGTCTGTTACCGGGGTTGTATTGTGCCTTAAGCGCTGTCTGTTTAATAGTACCAGTGCTCCGCGATCGATCTTCATCCAGGATTCTGGCGATCAAAGTTTCGGAGTTGATCGCTGTCCCGATTGCATTAATCGTAGTTATGAATGTAGCCCAGGTGTTCGGTAATGAAGTCGGCAATGTATTACTGAAGTCGTCGTCGGAAATTAATTGGCCCCTGGCATTCAGTTGTTGGTATAGCCCGCGCATCTTCCGGATGTGCTCATCCATGTTAGCGCCGTCCACGGCCATTGTTCGGAAAAATCCCCAGCGGATATTAACAATGCCGATCGCCACTTTAGATTCAAAGATCCCGCGCAGTCTGCTCCATATCTTTGTAGCAGTAGTATCCTGATCAATATATACCAGATACTCATCAGATATTCTAAGACATATCTCCTTTTGCGCTTTTTTATCTTTCTTTTTCCATTCAGCGATTGCCGTCTGTTCCACTTTGGTAGGCGCCCTAGCATCTATCGGCTGTGGTTCCGTCTCCGATCCGTTGGTTATCGCCCATAGATCTAGATCCTCTAAGACCCATTCTAAGCGCCGTCGCCACGTAATATAATTGTCCCCATTCAAGGGGTCAACCTTGTAAGCGTTCGACGTAATAGACATAATAGACGGTGTGGGGTGTGATATAGTTGATCAGTTACGGCCGGGGCCCATAACCTGTAGATCGAGGGATATTAATGAGATTTAATCTCTTCGAGAATCGTTACATTCAGATCTAAACTACTCGCTATATATATATAGTTGTAGAAAATAAATATTACTCATATGCGTACTAAGCCTGTACCTTCAATGCGTCATCCATCTCTAAGCTGGGTGTCGTTACACCCGGATCCCGTAGATCCGTTACGGCGGATCTTAGCCGCCTTCATCCGACTCATGCGTGGCCGTATTGCTGTCTCCACGTTCAACATGTTGGATACTCCTTAAGCCTGTTTTTTGCATGATCCCAGAGGTACTCAATAGGATTCAGGTCTGGAGACTGTGCAGGCCAGTCAAGGAGAGTGATATTATTGTTTTCCGTCCAGTTCTTGGCCTTCTTTGACTTGTGCTTTGGGTCATTGTCCTGTTTAAAAATTACCTGTTCCTCAGGAATTCCACTTTCCTCCAGGCTGGGCAGCAGGTGGTCCTCCAAAATGGACACAAACTGATCAGCATCCATCTTCCCCTCAATCTCTGCAAGCTGGCCAACACCATTCTATCCCATACACCCCCATACCATAATGTTTCCCCCTCCAAACTTGACTGTCCCCTGTACCTCTCTCTCAATCAACCCCTCCCCCTTCTGTTTCCAGACCCACTGCCTCCCATCTGACCCAAACCTGTTGATTTTGGTCTCATCTGACCAAATGACTCTTTTCAGTCCTCTACAGTCCACTCTCTGTGCTTCAAGGCCAACCTCAGCTGTCTATGCCTTGCACTGAGGAAGGGCTTTTTCTTCTTCACCACAGCCTTGAATGAATTTTTCCTGGGGAGTCTTCTGACTGTTTCTGAGGAGACTGGGTGGGGGATAATTGTATTGAGGTGTTTGGTGACCTGAGTAGCATTGGCAGCTCTGCCAGCAGCAATTTGGGATAAAATAGAATGTTGAAAACTTGGAGGGATGACCTCCAGAAGAGCAGGGCTGGTTGGGATGGAGAGTTCTGAGAGTCCTGGATACTATAGACTGGCTGAGGCCAAGTCTTGAGGCAATAGTGCAAGTGGAATGACCATGAGAGGCCAAGGAGAGGATGTTTTCTTTTTAAGCAGAGGAAGTGGGGTGCATTAGAGTGTAGTGAAGTTCTGGACATGTTGGAGGGGATTAAATACCTTAATTTGAGTTCTCATGAAAGATAAGGTTACTATAGTAACCATCTATCAAGGGTTGTATGTTATATAATAGATGGAGAATCAGATTCTGATTGTTCTGACACCATCTCACAAAACTGAGTCAATGGGCCCTTGATTTGAATTGCCCATATCTTCATCACCCCTGATCGGAATTACATAATTTTTAATGGTTGCATAGCACTGATCAGATTCTTTCTTTGATGCACCAACACCTTTTTCATATATGTTTTACATTCAAAGCTATTCAATGAATAGTCCAAAAGCACCAAACATTGACTCAGTTTTGTGAGTCACTGTACGTGTCCTTCTTGGTGGCATGTCATCAAAGCAGCCACCTGCTCTCAAGAAAGTCAAAAAAGATTCAGATTCAGATCAAGGGTGTATAACATTGGATACCACAGACAGGGAAGATGATGACATACCTATGGTTACCCAAGTTAATGGGCTAGAGCAAGAGGAGGATAACCTAGGCGACATTCCTGACATTGTTCAGGACAATGTTGAAACTATCCCAAAGTGGACTCCATCACAACCATTTACACTACCACCAGATCCTGACCTTGTCAACCTACAAATTTCAGATCTTAAGCAAATTCTGCAGCCAGAAAGGAAGACAGGTGATGGCTATATGGACCCAGGCTTTGATTACACACTTCGCACATGCCTCAAGCTAATGGATAACTTCCTCCACATTTATCGCTTTAATGGATACCAAGGATGGATTGCAGCATCCAAGCAAGCAGCAAGCATTGCAGGCAAGAATCCAGAATGGATGACAAGATGGCTACATGAGTGGACACACAATTTCATCAGTGATCCAACAAACCTACCAGAACATGAATATGGGAAATTCAATTCAACAATTCTGGAGGATGAAGATTTGGCACAAGAAATCTGTTTGCACTTGCAATCAAAAGGCAAGTATGTCTGTGCCATGGATGTGGTTCAGTTCCTTCATACACCAGAAATGAAGGAGTGGCTTAACTTGAAAAAGTCAATTTCAGAATGAACAGCATGTAGGTGGATGGCAAAAATGGATTACCTTTGGAAGAAAGAGCCAAAAGGCCAACACAAGGATGGCCATGAGTGTAAAGATGTTGTTGCTTACCGACAAAATATCTTTCTCCCATTTGTGGCCTCCATCCAACCCCATATGCACCAATGGACCAAGGATGGCACACTTGAAACCACTTAGAAGGCAGCCAAAGACCTGGATAAGCCTGTTGTAACCTGGGTGTATGATGAGTCAACCTTTTACACACATGATTGTCGTGTTCTACGTTGTGTTCACTCGAGCAAGAGTGCAAAACCATATGCAAAAGGTGAAGGGTCATCACAAATGGTTGCAGATTTTGTGTCACCAGATCATGGCTGGCTGCAAGCAAAAAATAGGTGAGTCAGTTGCCAGCAATATTGCAAAGAAAACAACATGCTTATGAAGAATTATCAGCAATGACAGTACTAGGGTTATGTTCAAAGCAGGAAAGAATTGCGATGGTTACTTCACCAATGATGAAATTCTTAAACAGGCAAATCAAGCTATGGACATTCTGGATAAGGATTACCTGGATGACACACATGTGTTTTTTTATGACAATGCATAAACTCACACAGCACATCGCTCAGATGCACTTTCAGCCAAGCACATGACTGTCAAACCTCCTAAGGATGTAGCCTTTAACTTTCTGTGCAGTGTCAAAGATCCCAATAGCACAGTGCGCAAAGTCCCAATACAGGATGGGTGATTTCTTGATGGCACCCCACAATCATTGTATTTTCCAATTGGCCATCCACAGGCTGGTTTGTTTGAAGGCATGCGCATAATTATCCAGGAATGTATTGATCATGGAGCACATCTGCCAGATCCCACACACTTATTGGCACAATGCCAACAGTTCAAGTGTGTACCTGGACAAACCAACTGCTGTTGCCGTCGGATTCTATTCAATGAACCAGATTTTGTTGGACAGAAATCCAAACTTAAGGAGCTTGTTGAATCACGTGAGTACCAGATAATGTTCTATCCAAAATTCCATTGTGAGGTCAGCTTCATTGAACAATGCTGGGGATTTGTTAAGAGGGTGTACTACAAGTTTCCTGCATCATCATCAGAAGCTGATCTTGAAAGAAATGTTATTCTTGCTTTGAATGCTGTGCCTTTGGATTCAATGAGAAGGTATGTCATGCACTTATCTGTCATACTCCTATTGCATTTTTATCCTGTTTCATTCAGTCATTGACACTTGTTTCTTTCAGATTCTCCACAAGATAATTACAGTTTATGGATGTATATCAGAAAGGCCTCACAGGTAGTCAAGCAGCTTGGGCCAGTTGGAAGTACAGAGGTCACCATACCTTGCCAGATATTATTCTAGCTGAGTTGGACAAGGCTCATATTGTATAGTGTAGCACAATCATTTTTTTCCAAAAAAATTGCCATCTTCTATAGCAGAATACAATTTTTTTTCAAAAAATTTTTTTTGCACTGTGACCATGACATTGTCACAGTCATGTGATGTAGCAGAAACTGTTTGTCTTCTACCTTAGTGGTTATGCACAGTAGCTAGATACAGAAGGACTCAGTGAACAGGCAGTTTATTAGTATGTACTATTACTATACCTAGATACAGAAGGACTACAATATAATCAGTGCCTTTGTATCTAGGTGTGCAAAGGGAATACACACCTCAGTGAATGGGCGGTTCACTGAGGGGCTGCTTTCTAGTTATTCAATATATATATATACGGTCCCGGTCGAACATGACTGGGACATCCATTCCTTACTGCATTTGGTGCTTACACGTCTCAGTTCCAACACCCCCCCTTAAGCAGAACACATTCCGACCATCGCGTTCAGGTATAGCACCTTGTGTCAAGGGAGGGCCTTCATGAACATGTCTGCTGCCATTTCATCTGTCAGTATGTAGTCAACATGAATCAGTCTTTCGCATACAGCTTGGCATATGAAGTGGTAGCAGATGTCAATGTATTTCGTCTGGGGATGGTATTCGTCATTCTTGGTAATGGAGATGGCAGAGACATTGTCAAGGTGAATTGTGATCAGTTTCACAAGTGGCCGTGCAATTTCTACCAGAAACATGCAGATCCAGAGTGCTTCCTTTGCAGCGTGAGTCACAGCGATGTACTCAGCTTCAGTAGTTGACAATGCAACAATAGGTTGCTTCTTTGAGCTCCAGGAGACAGCTCCTCTATTGATTGTGAATACATATCCAGACATGGAGTGTCTATGTTCCTGTGAGGCCTAGTCCACATCCAAGAACACTTCAAGTCCCTTCTGTGCTCCTCCAATGACAAGATAGGTATCCTTTATTCCCTTAAGGTAGTGAAAAACCCTCTTGACCGCTTCCCAGTGTGCTCTCCCTGGGTTTTGCATGAACTGCACCAGGAAGGAGATGGCAAAAGAGATGTCCAGGCACATGCCTAGCACCACATACATGAGGGATCCTGTTACGATAGTGAAAAGACGTAATCATAATATAATATAATCTCCCAATGGCGAAGTGATTGGCGAGGTTCAGAGTTGGGGTTGGCTTCAACGTACTTGCGTTGCGCCCGCTTGGATCACACGGTCCCCAAATTTCGTAATGGCGAGGAAGACGGAAGTA
>QLPG01001689.1:0-11711 GCA_003314385.1 Gomphus sp. MG54 | reverse complement strand
TCCTTCTGATATTGGTCTCTTTCGTCTTCCATCTCCTCTGTTAGCCTCCGTTTGAAGAGTTCCATGTCACCAATCTCTCGATTCTCATCTTCCAATTTGGCTTCCAAATCACGAACTTGTTGCTCCGCCAATTGAATGCGGAGTTCTGCTGCCTTGAGTTCTCCAAGAGTTTCGGCATGGGTTTTCTCAGAATCGGCCAGAGCTCGACGTGCTACAAAACTTGGATGAGATGGTTTGGTGTGTCATATTTAAACATTTAGGAACGCACCGAATGATTCCGCTCGTGCAGACTTGACTTTCGCAATTTCTGCGGCTTCCAATCGACTAAGATAGGACTCTGCTTTTGATTTATACGTTTCAACAGCTTCCCGGAGTTCTAAGATGAGATGATAAGAGCAAAGTAATTTCTGATGAGAAAGCGGAATCTACCAGCTTGTATAGTTGACGACGCTGATCCTGAAACCTCAAGTTCTTGCAATCGAAGTTGAAGATTTCTTTTAGCAGCTTGAAATAATAGTTGTGAATAAAACAGCAAAAAAAAGGTCGAATAACCTTACTAATTTCCTCATTCTTGGCTAAAAGTTCAACTTCTAGTCGATCCTTCAAATCTGCGTTCTCCGTTTGTAATTGTTTCTTTGACTGGGAAAGCTCCAGAACTTGACGACGATGGTCTTCGAGTTCGGTCAGAGCAGCCCGCTGTTGTGCAAGCTAGGGAGTTGGAGGTTAGTTATAGCAGGTGCCTGTAATATGAAAACCTACTAATGCTTTCCGTGAGTCTTCCAATTTGGAGTAGCTTTCACGTTCGCGCAAGATGGTGTTCTGAAATTTGTTCCACATAGCCTTGACGCCATCCATTTGAGCAGCCTCTGCAGTTTGACGTGCTTCAGCTTCTTCCTCCAACAACTCTGCCAGTCGGACCTTTTCCTGAGCCAGCCTAGTTCTATGCGCTTGCAGCGATTGCTTGGAGCCATCGCTCGTCTCGAATTCTGACGTAATCTCTCGCAGAGATGCTTCAAGATGTTGCCGAACCCGATCTGATGCCATCATTTGAAGTTCAAGGACTTGAACCTGTTGCTGTAGTGCACTGACTTGGCGATCGGGAGTTCGTGGCGGTTCTGCCTGAGACTCCCTCCGCATTCGGAGTATCCCATTCACTTCAGTGGATGCACGCTTGGTGGGGGTAACATTGCCATAGGTCCTAGTTTCGGCAATCTTTCGGGGAGTTGTATGTCGGCCCGACATTTCTCGTTCCAATTCATCATCGACCAATTGGAGTTCTTTTAACAGACGAGATCGGAATACATCATCTTTTGGACCACTACTTGCAATCAAGCGACGCATCTCAGCGTGTTGCTGATCGATACGCTGCTTGATACGTTCAGCAGTTGTCCTAGCAAGTTCAGCCTCTTCGACCTGTGACTCTAGTTGGGTGATCCTGGTCTCGTACTGCCGACGCAGTTTCGGGAGGGCATGGTGACTGTCTGTTTCAGCCGCAAGGGTCGCCAATTCGGTCTCCAAATGACTTTTAGATCGTTGAATGACATCGATTTGTTGTCCTGCATCTGCCAGTTGATTCCGGGAATTGCTGAGCTCGGACTGAAGTCTACGAGCCTGGGCTTCAGCTATTTCCCTAGCTTTACGTTCCTTCTCGACCTCTAGGAGCGCTCGGGAAGCACGTTCTTCCTGTGTTCTAGCTGCCTTCTCCTTGGCACGTAGCTCTGCTCGTTCTCGTTCTGCATCACGAGCCAGGTCTTCCGCCTCACCGGAGAGACGGGCTTTGGTTTTCTCCAAAGAACGAATATAAGCAGTCTGACTCTGCAACTCTAATTGAGCCTCAGCAAGTTGACGGTCCGTGACCTTCTTAGCCTCTTCTAGGACGTGCACATGTTCCACAATAGTTTTATCTTGTTTAGAGCGGAGCTGTGAAACCTCCCAATCACGGGCGTGTAAATCGTTGAGGGATTTGTTGAGATCCCGCTCGAGCTTTGTCGTGCGATCCTTGTACTTAACGATTTCTGCGTGGTGGCTGGTATTTGCTTGTTCTAGTTGAGCCCGTTTAGTAGACTCAGCCTCCAGCTGTTTGCGCAAGGAGTCCATTTGTCGTACCCAAGCGGCCTTCTCTCGTTCAATCTGTAGAACTGCGTCTTCAAAGTCCTGATGTTTGGCTTGGGCCGCTGCAAGCTGACGTTCTAATGCCTGTTATCAATCGTATTCAATATCAAGCGTGACATATACTGGGATAATTCTTGCCTCTTTTGCCTTGACGGCCTCAGCCAGTTGCCCATCTGCGTCAATTTGGCGAGTTCGAATAGACTGGAGTTCCGACTCTGTAACACGCTTAGCCTTCTCGGCAGCTACGAGAGCAACATTGATCTCTTTCCGTTGGACTTCAAGGGCGTCCCTCTTCCCCAATAAATCATCGTGACTTGTCTGCAACGCCCTGTGTTCTGCCTGCAGATTCTCCAGCTCTACTTTGAGCTTACTCTGTTCCTCCAAAGATAGCCGCCTCGCCTCTGCAAGTTGTTCCTGGAGTAAACTCGACTGGTGTCGGAGATCATTTAGTTCTTGTTCTTTGCTGCGCTCTACTTCAGCTCGTTTACTGTCCTCCGAAGTCTTGGCGTCCATTAAAGCTCGCAACTCATCGATTTCACTCTGAAGTTTGGCTCGTGATTGAGCATCCCGATTACGATCACTCTTTTGTGCATCAAGCTCTACTGCGAACGTTTCGAGCTGACCTTGTAGCTCCGCAGTTTGCTTCTTGGACAAGTCTCGCTCACGATGAGAGGTTGCAAGTTCGCCGCTCAAACGGGCGATATCTGCTTCTCGCTTCTGAAGCATATTTGAGTAGTCAGTGGCTGTGCGGGCCAGTTCTGCGAGTTGCTCCTTGGCTTGACGAGCCTCTTTCTCCATGGCTTCTACCTTTGTATGACCATGGTCACTGTGATGAAGATAAGCAAATTATAGCCATTACTGGCTCCGAGTATCCGCCTCACCGTGCTGTGGTCTCGGCAAGAAGCTTGACTTCCATTTCAGTGAGAGCTCCCTCCATCCTCTCTTTTACTCTGGCGATGTCCTCCTCCCGCTCGGCCACAAGCCGTCTAAGCTCTTCACTTGACTTCTGATATTCCTCCTTGACGCTGGAGAGTTCTTCCACCTCCTTCTCTGCCTTTTTCAGTTCTTCCGTTAAAGCCACCTCTTTCGAACTCCATGCCTCCTCATCCTTTTCAAGTCTCACCAAGTGTTTGGCAGCTTGATCAAAAGCCTCTTTAAGCGCTTCATACTTTTCCTCTGTTGCCGCTTGTGCTTTCAGGGCACGATCAAGCTGCGAATCCAAAGTGTCAATATCAGTCTGCAATGCCAGCACGTCGTCTTCGAGTTCTCCTTCACGTCTCTTACTGCGCTCCAGTAGAGCGTCCTTATCAACGGCGAGGTTTCGCTCGGCCTCGAGCTCCTCTTCCACCTTCCGCTTGTCTTGTTCCAGTCGCATCTTGAGAGCCTCTAAGGCTTCTCGTTCACGTTGATCACGTTCGACACGCTCACGTATTTGTTCAAGCTCAGCGTTTTTCTTGCGGAGCTCCTCATCATTTCGTGTGGCAGCTAGAAGGGGCCGCACCTATAAAAGCAACAGGTATGAGATCAGAATGCCCAGTATATTTGGCTTTGCGCACTTTGGTATACAGTTGCCACCAAGGCCATTCTCGCAACTGACCGTAAGTTCGTGCGTTTCGCTGTATAGTCCGAATAGCAACCGCCCTGTTCAAGATTTTCTTCATCTGTCGCCGGGCCGTCCACATTCTTGCAACTGCCTGCAGCTTGGAGAAAACATCGTACAGTAAACCGTCCCTACGTTCCTCCAGTTCAGCAAGGACGCCTGCCTTGAAGAAGATTTTTGATGTGCCTATCTTGAACAGAACTTTGTCCAGTTCAAGTGCATCAACTATTCGAAGACACGCCTTGCGTCCGTCCATGTAGCCTTTGGGAATAATACCTGGAGTCAATACTTCGTATCTCTGACGAAACTCGACGAAGGGTAGTCGATTGGGATATCCTAGACGTGCGATCCTAATACCTTCTAACACACCATTACACCGTAATTGGTCGAGAACAAGGGGCACGTCAACGCGACCAGGCCTCTTGATTTGATTCGGAACGATGCAACGCACAAAATGGGGCTGCGTAGCATGTAATTGCGCCATTAAACTTGCGAGCTGCTCCTTGTGTCTCTGACCCACAGTTCTAAATGCTCCCTTCTTTAAAATACGTTTCTTCCCCGCTGTTCCACTACCCAAGGTAGGAGTATCATCGTATTCTGAAAACAGGCCTCCGACGTAGCGCTCTGATGAACCAGCGAGCACACGGGTGAGGTTATCATTCAATGGGTCTTTGTTTTTCTCTAGCCAACCATCTGTTCGGTACTCAACCTTGCCCGCATAGTGCTGGACGATGAAGCCTTCGCCTTGGTCAAACCTGGCGCGGCTATACTTGGCGCGACCTGGATGGGGTATCTCATTCTCAGAAATATCCCCTGTCCAAAGGGCGTGCAACTTGTTTGTGAAGGTAAGATCCGTGGCTTTCGGCATAATACACTCCTCATCTAGACAACTGAGAATACCGATAACAGCGCCACCAGACTCGATCAGATCGATAGTAGGTTGGAGATCCAGGCCAAAGTTGACAAAGTCCCACTCTATATTCTCGCGTTGGTATTCCTCTTGCTCAAGGACAAACATGTGGTGATTGAAAAATTGCTGAAGCTTCTCGTTAGTATAATTTATAGTGAGCTGTTCAAATGCGTTTGTTTCCTGTGAAGATGAATTAGTTATTGATGCGAGTCAAGTGGGTGATGACAGACGAATATTTCGAAACCAGCTATATCCAAAACTCCAATGAATGTTGATTTGGAAGAAGTCGGTCGCTCCAGGGCGCGATTGATCCGATCGACTAAGGCACCAAAGCTTTTTTCGTAAAGTGTCTTGCACAATGCAGATAACTCGTCAAGAGCTTGCTGTTTTGTTCGTGCCTGCGTTACCCATTCCCGTCCTGCGAGGACTCGTGGTCGTAGGACTGCTTTGGTGAAATCCTGCACGGATATCCCCAGGAGATGGCATGCCTTTTCGGCCTGTGCGGGAGTCTTGATTTGAGCTTGATCTGAGCGATCCGCTGTGATCTCGATATTACCAATGTGCAGTATGGCTGCTACAATCCTAAAAAGGTCCAATTGTTCCGAGGCAGAGAATCCGACCACTTCAAGCGCTGACTTAAGAAGTCGCCACTCTTCACGATCATCCACGCCATCAATTGAGGCGCGGCTTGTATTCAGATACTCGTATTCCGCAACTGAACCTTCTAGAAGAAGCATATCTACAAAACTCTTAGAACATATCATTATATTCTCCACACCGGAAAACTTACCTTTCAAGGTTCCTTCCCCCTCTAAAAGCTGATAAAAGACATGGAAACTCCTTTCCACGTCCGATCGCACGACTACCCGGCTTTTCTCGAGAAGATACCAGTCAATCGTTGCACCAGCGATGCTCCCATCCGGAGAAAAACTAATACGGATAAACTTGCCCTAGAAATTAATGGATGATCAGAAAACACGATGCCATGGTGCTGCATGGTTTACTCACAAAACGACTCGAGTTATTGTTCCTTTGTGTCTGTGCATTTCCGAACGCTTCCAGTATTGGATTTGCTTGCAAAATCTGTTGCTCCAGTAGTCCTAGCTTACTAGTTCTACTTGTTGTGATAGCAACTTTGTTCTTGAATGAAATGTTGCGGGGAAGACCCGTGGATGGTATCGTGGAACTGAAAGAAGGTGAACCAGACATGGTGGATGGTGAACGAGAATGAGTTGGAGAAGATCCATAGTGCATGTCAGTGGCAATGGCTGCTAAATATTGAATCACCTTCTTGGTGTTCTCAGTCTTCCCAGCGCCAGATTCTCCTCTGCATAATACATCAGTAAGACACAACGCCCGGAACTGAAGACTCACGTAATGAGAATGCTTTGATTCTCCCTCTCTTCACCCATGTTTGTCCAAGCACGTTCTGCGATGGCGAATATATGAGGGGGATTCTCGTCCTTCCTTTTGCCACGATATTGCTGAACAACAGCGTCTGAATATAGAGGAAGGTTGGTATATGGATTGATAGCGACCAAGAAGAATCCTGAATAGGTCTGTGCACAAAAAGTTAGTAATGAGCACCGACAGGTAAACTTTACCAACATAGATAGCACCCGAACCATAGCGTAAGCGGAGATTGTGTACGACGCTGGCTTCGTTCAAAAACGTGAGGTCAGCGATATCATCCACTCTGTCGAATTTTGGTGGGTTCATCTTTGAGAGTGCATATAAGGGAATCTTGCGAAGCTGTATTCGACTCCTTAGCTTTAGAACCAAAAGGCATTCCTAGCCAATCACACACCTCTCCCCCAGAAGCCATTATGACCTCACCCAGATCGCCATTTTCGTTGACGACCCAACCTCCGAGGTACCCCTCCTTGTCGTCCGGGACCCAGACCCACCTCTTCTCGTTGAACTCTGCTTGTAGTGCCGCAGCTCTTGCGGCTTCTGCACTCTCAGATGGACGAGGCAGAGGCATGGAGGTGGTAGGAACTAGTGACTTCTCAAGTCACACTGCTGAAGCCCCTTTGCTCTGTTTGAAGTGGACGCGTTCCGACGCGTGACCGAACAAACACAAACGGACTTTGAAATTTATGCCTGCTCCATGTCCTGAATGCTCTGACTGACCATAGCTACTTGCTACCCCCACCCTGGAATCATTCGGGAAAAATTCACTGCTTCAAGATGGAACGGGAATATCTTTGTTTTCATTTCGGTAATTTAGGGTATGAACAGATGTCTCTGATCAAAATGAGTACAGACTTGAGCGTAGCTATTTAATATTTTAGTCGATCGGCCGCTTTCACTTTCCTCAAGAAACCCCGTCATTCGCAGTACCCCACAAGGCATTGCCGTTGACCGATGACTGTGTACTATAACCTATCCTGTATACCTCTAAATTTCGGGTAGATACAATATCATGATCATGATAAATGTAGAACCCGCGTAGAAGACACATAAACAGTAAACATTGAACATTTTCTTGATTCATGTCTACCCTCTTATGACCCGGACTCAAGCCACAAAGCTCTCTCTGCTAGCATCACGTGATCATTAATCGAAGCTGTACCCATCCTATTATTACGCACCGTAACACACTTGTCCACCGCGATGACTCGCGACAAGCACGCGTTGGCTATTCTCGGGCCCGCTCTGCATTCCCGTCTTCCCCACCTGAATGTCCTCATCGTTGGTAGTGGTGGGATAGGGTGCGAGCTACGTGCGTTGCTGTCGCAATATTCCCTTGTTCTGCTTCTTTAGACCTAGTTCCAGTGAAGAATGTCGTGTTGACGGGCTTTGGACATATAACTTTACTGGATCTAGATACCATTGATCTGTCTAATTTGAACCGTCAGTTTCTCTTCAGGAAAAAAGACGTCAAACAGCCGAAGAGCTTGGTGCGTGCCGTCCATCTTGAGCTTACATCTCATTCATCATGTCCCAGGTCGCTGCACGAACCGCATCACCCTTCAACCCACGTGTCAGCATCGAACCTTTGCACGCAAACGTCAAGGAGGCTCGATTTGACGTTACCTGGTACAAGTCCTTTGACATTGTTCTCAACGCTTTAGACAACCTCGATGCTAGGCGGTGAGTTTTGTTCATCTCGAGATGTTAGAGTTTCCTCAAATTGATTAATTGATAGTCACGTGAACAAGATGTGCATGGCAGCTAATATTCCTCTTGTTGAGAGTGGTACTGCTGGATATTTTGGTCAAGTACAGCCCATTGTCAAGGCGTGTATTTTCGAACTATTCTCCCTAATTTCCTAGTCATTTTTTACCTCTCAGGATCAAACTGAATGTTTTGACTGTTTACCCAAAACCCCACCCACAAGCTTTCCGGTCTGTACAATCAGATCAACACCATCTCAGCCTATTCATTGCATAGTATGGGCTAAAAGCTATCTTTTCCCGTGAGTGAAATGTTCTTTCTCAATTGAGTTGCCTCGAAGGTATAATTGTGAACCTCCCTTCTTCGAGGGCAATCATTTCTCTTCTGCTACGATGCTGCCCAGTTGACTTACGAACACTTTTTCATTTGCATTAGTCAACTTTTTGGAGAAGATGAAGATGATCAGGGAGAACTGGATGAAGCCGAGAAACAAGGTGAAAATGGTAAGTACACTGTACTACATGATTATGTACTTTGCGCTTTGTGATATGCTTCTCTGATATTATGGTTCGTGCTAATTTTATGGCAGCGGCCGAGATCCAAAACCTGCGTCGCGAAGCTCAGGCATTTAAAGATGTACGGGCATTGCTCCGTTCCAGTACCCACGGCGATGGTGAAAATAGTGCTACACGGCGCGTGTTTGACAAGGTATGATTATGTTTTGTCCTTATTATATCGTCTCAGCTTAATTGCCTTGATCACAGGTTTTCACCCACGATGTGCATAATTTGCTTTCCATGGCAGACATGTGGCGGTCTCGAGCGCCACCTGTTCCTCTCGACTTCGACACCATAAAATCTACTCCTAAAAATTCTGCAACATCCACTACAAACGGACATATACATGCAGGGAATGAGCTGCGAGACCAAAAGGCATTAACATTGAGTGATATGCTCGATATGTTTATCTCAAGGTAGTTATTCTTTTTGTGATCCTTTGCAATTCTGATTGCCGAGGCCTTTCTAGCACCAACCGCTTAGCTACAAGGCTCTCGCTTCCAAAGATCAAGGGAGGCGAGGAGACGATTGCATTCGACAAGGATGATGACGATGCACTCGACTTCGTCTGTGCAGCAGCGAACCTGCGAAGCGTCGTTTATGGTATTCAGAGCAAGACACGCTGGGAAGTAAAAGGTGCGATCCTTGTACCCATGACAATTGTTTTGACCACTTTTCTTTCCCTTCCTCTATTACAACCTGACACCATTACATTCGATCAGAAATGGCTGGGAACATTATCCCAGCCATTGCGACAACTAACGCAGTAATTGCTGGCCTAATCGTCCTTCAAGCTCTAAACCTCTTGCGTGCGAATCTGCCGTCTACATCATCTCCCTTGTCGTCCAATGGCGAGCGCGCGTCCACCTCGATGCTACGGACAATCCACTTACAGCACAAGCCTGCAATACCCCTGCAGCCGAGCTATCCACAACTTCCCAGCAACAAGTGTGGCGTATGTCGCGATACATTTGTGCACATTCGATGCAATCCAGCAAAGGTAACACTAGGCGAGGTAGTAAATGCCGTGTTCAAGGGTGCATGTACGCAAGACGGAGAGGATGCTCTCCCTGAGGTTAGCGTATATGAAGAAGCGCGGATCCTTGCTGATCCAGATTTCGATGAGAATCTGGACCGGACCCTAGAAAATCTCAATTGTGGCCAAGGAAAATTTATCACCATCGTAGACGAGGACAGCGAATGGGGAACGCTTGCCGTAGCCATAGGTCTCCTGCCGTACGTACCACACCTTCACTAAAATTGTGTTTCAGACCGAACCTTGACCTGGCTTCCATGATTTCAACCTGCAGAGAAAACCATTCTCCGGACGGACCTGTACTTGTGCTCCCTTCACCCATGCCCACTGCTCCTCGAAAAGCAAGGCCGCAGACGCCGCTATCAGCGATAAAACGACCTTTGGAAGACGACGGTGATGAACGACCTGCGAAGCGCCCAAGGATTCAGACTAATGGTGTCACAAGTTCAAGCCCTTCGAAAGAATACAAGGAAGTAGATGGCGTAGTCATCGTGGATGTCGATCAAGACCAGGAGGTCATTCTGATAGAAGATTAACCTATGTACTGATTTTTGAATCTACTTCCACTACTAGATTAGTCTGCTTTGTTTTTATTAAGATCTACTGCATATTTGTCAATGAATAGCCATGTATCGGTATTATAAATGTAGTGCATGTAACCTATCGTCCCAGCATCACCGTCCGCGCTTGAGTACATATGGCTCAACTTCCATAGAATTAATCAAAGCTTTCCATAATTGTCTCCAAGAGATTGGGCTACCCTATGTTCCACATATATGAGTACGACATTCATAATGTGGCAAACCAAGCCTACCTTTTCTCGCCGCATCACGCAGATACTACCATGGCACTCACCACCAGACCAACAGAAATTTTCGATCTCAACGTATCCCGTAAACCGTTCTTTCCGCTTGTCATATCCACCAATTTTTGTTTTTCTAAATTGTGTTTCTCCTCCATCTTCGGCGTCACGAACCTGATACTTGACGCCGAAATTTTCGAGGGCCACCAAAACTTGGTTCATAAGTTCCGGCGGGGATATCGTGGCGTAGAAACGGGTCAAATAAGGACAGTAACGTTTTCCCGCCTGTGTCTGCGACTGTGCAAATTTCAGCATATGGGATAAAAGTTTAAGCTTGAACGTACGAAGAGTTGCAACGATTGTGTGAACTGAGAGGCCGCATGTGCGGAAAACATGATCTCATCGCCGTCAGCGTCGGGTATTGAACTTTTATTCAGATTATGAGTGTCAGATATGTCCAATGTTTGTTGTCATGCTCAACTTACGCGTTCAAATTGGGCTCTGCAAGTTCCAAATCACCATTCACACGGAGAGCGTGTGTTAAGTGTTCAGCCAACTGGACGCCAGTTTGATCAGTCAGCTCATTAGATCTGTATTATATAGGGAACAGCAATTTGGCGATGCTAAGCAAAGAGACCAAGTATGGTGGTGAACGTACTTGCGATACCAAGGATGTTCCAGGATATCCGGTATTGTCAGTCGTCTACGAACATCCACAGTCAAAATACCTAATATAAGGGCTGACTTCCCATTAGTCTCATTAGAAACTCTCTTAATGGTTAAACTAACAAAGAGGTTCTTCCGGAATCCGATTCCACGGCGATTCAGATAGGATCTCTCCTGTTAGGAATCGCGCATACTCGGGACTTTCTTCCTCGGTAGGCTGATCCCAAGGTGTGTCTTTCTCACTGTCAGAGATGAGCTGCCAAAATACTAACAGTGACATACTTCCACACAACAAGGTGAATAGTATAACGCCTATGCCCCATACGTCCACTGGCTCAGCTTCGTATGGCCGACTAGGAGCATATACCAGCTGAAGCGGAAGGAGTCAGGAAATCGGCCAATCTATTTTGTCCAAAGTCTCGAACCTCAGGTGCAACATATGGTAGACTTCCACACTGTGCTGTTAGTCGACGGGTCTGCCCCTTGTACCGAAAAACAGAACATAAACCAAAATCAGATATCTTGACCTGTCCAGTCACGTCGAGAAGGAGATTTTCAGGCTTCAAGTCCCGATGGACAACGCCTTTGTCGTGAATGAATTTCTATTGCTGAAATTGGCTATAATCCCTAATTGTAATGTAAACAACACTGCTCACCATACCTGCAACAAGCTGTCTAAAGTAGAGGTGGGCCGTGTCCTCATCAACACCGACATCAGGAGCTGGTAGTAGATAAGATGACTGCCAAAAGTTTGACTAGATGATAACACATAATTACCTACCAATTTTGTCGAACAAGTCTCCTCCTGCGGCAATCTCTAGTAACATATAAACCCCAGGTATCCATGGGGATTTCCCATCAGGTTCCACCAAGACTGCACCGAGAAATTCCAAGACATTTATGTGTTT
>QLPG01001687.1:0-23430 GCA_003314385.1 Gomphus sp. MG54 | reverse complement strand
GACAGTCATTAATTGTCGGAGGGGGCTTGAAGAATGGTCGTCGATTTGATTTTGTACGTTGTGCTGCAGTTGCGTGCGAAGTGGTTCTAAATCAGTTGTTGCGACTTGTCACACCTAATAAGATAGGTAAACGCTCCTATCTCCCGACAGATGCGTGATTCATCTTCTGAATAGCCTTTGAAAGTCAGGCAAAAAACTGCAACGCCACCGGGCGGGTATTTTGTGCCGACAGCACTAAAGATTTTATAGAGATTGACCCACGGAAATTGACACCCACAATTGCAATGAATGTCCGGCACGTTCTTCCGCTTGCGCGTTGACTCAGAATGCACAACAAGGACAGCCCTATCAGCATCTATCATGACTGTTGGGAATATGTCGCTACCGGAGCTATGAATAGAGGCTCAGCTTCAAGTACGAAGGTGAATGATATTAATCTAATCTACCTATGAATAGACTAGATAGAAGCATTAGAAGACAGTTGGTATGCAAATGGGAATCTAGTCACGGCTCAGCTTCAAGTACGAAGAGTGAGCCGCGTCTCCGCGCTAAAACCAAACAATAACTGTCGGCTGAGTTTGAACATGATAAGCGCCTAACTTCGATATTTTCAACAATGACAACACGAACTGTCCAGCCTTGTTACAATCATAATGAAACGGCTATCTATCGTGACAGATGTAGATCGGTCGCCTTGCCATGTCAAAGATCCAGTGACACAGAAGAGTCTAAGTGTGATGGTGATTGACCGGCATTTGTCACACTTGCTTTGTAACTCCTCATGTGGTACGCTCCAGCCAAACAGTTGTTATTCCTCGGCTCTTGATCAGCGCCACCGATATTTCACCAGCTTCTTCACGTGTCTTTGACTAGGGTTGTGAAATGTGACAGGTATGATTGAAGATGAACAATACTTTGGAGGGTCAGGGATCAAAACATCTATTATGGATCTTTAATCCGCAGCAGTGGTCCAACTCAAGTGATAATTGGAGTGCTATTAGAGTTCATACTCTTCCATTGCTATCAAGCATAGCAATGATCTGACTTTGTTCCGACCGCAAATGTCTTACTGTAAGTATGTAAAAAAAAAGGAATCAGAGAGAAGTCCAGTAACAACAAAACAAGCACACATGGACTATAAGGGGTGTCCCCACTAATACACAGGGCCAAGAAGTGGTGTACTCCTTCCTGACCCAGGATCTTCATGTTTCCTTCGATCATGTACTGGTCTGAACCACTCATAGACGCTGAGTAAATCATGACCAACAATTGCTCAAACCTCATCTGAGATTCCATGGCTCAGAAACACCTTGAATCTGCTGAAGACTTCAAGTAGCAGACCAATCAAGAGGGTTTAGGTTTATTACTATTTGACAGAAGTATTTATATCCCCAAGGTTAAAAACCTATGCTTATGAGTCTTGCAGTTCAAGCATGATCGTAGTAACATGTCAAGGTACACTACCTGTGCCACTTCCGAATTTGTATGTCCCTATTGTTATATTGTGTTTGAGTAAATGTTCAAGAACGGTCTCCATGTCAAGGCAGAAATGTTTGAAAGACTAATTGGCTACCATTAAGGCAAGTGAAAATCAATAAAAGATGAGAGTTGTGTGAGGTCTTGGTGCCCACGATCCATGTGTACTTGGTCTTTAGAGCTGTCACGGCCGATTTCCAACTCGTTGGTTGCAGCGTCTCGGACATTCAGAATTAACCGCCCGGCCTGTATCATATGAGAATGCGGAAGACCCCCAAAAATTCCAAATCTTACTGTTACAGAAACAACCCCGATCAATCATCTGTACAATATTTTGGACATCAATCATAGCCTGGAAATAAACTAGTAGAAAACCAACAGCTGTGCGACTCCTTGCAAATATTGGGGACCAAACGCAAACAAGAGTACGATTTCAAAGTACAAAGCTTTTCCTCCTGGTCAGTATATCACAGGTAAATTACGAGATTACTCACCGAAAATGCTTCAGAATCAGAAGTATCACTATTAGTCGGTGATTGTCGCTAAGAAGCAACAACAACCCACATGAAAAGTATCCAGCTGCGTCCCTAAGAAAATTAGGTATAGCAGGAGCTGAATGTATAGGAAGGAAATGTTCTTGAACTCACCTGAAGAACACTTTCATTAGGGGAGTAAACGAAAGAACCCGTATTTTGATTTTCGTGAACAACATATACATGGTAAGGAAAAAATAGATAGCAAGGGACAGTAAAACTACACATTAGCAGAAAGTATATAGATAAGGACACTTAATGAACCCCAACCTTGGAATGTAGCAACGATTGCACTAACCCGGTGACCAGGATGATAGTGCATCCACCTATCTGAAGATATCTTCACTCACCCACTGCGAACCACTTGGATTTGAGTTGGTGGTGGAGATTGTGAGAAGCAGCCAGTTAAGACACCTGGTAAAATGTTAGGAATTGCCACGCCAATTGTTGGTGAGAACTGAAGGGCAATGTATGTAAGTGCGCCCTAGAGTAGAAATGCCCAGGGGCAGAGAAAGAATGGTCATGTAAATCTATCTTACGGCAAGTTCAGCTAGACATTGTTATCTGCTGATATACAGTCAGTTCATGGAAATAAGGGGTACATATCCAGAGGGCCACCAGTAATAATCCCACTGGTGTTTAAACCAGTAAGTATAGAATCATAGATTACAAGAAATAATGTACTTTTTCTGTCTTGATGGTACAACGCGTGTATGCGGATGATGATGAGGAGGTCGACAAATGGGACATAGACAAGGGTTCCCCTGCACCTGTTGTTGGAAATGCAAACCGCAACACCCGAATCCCCTGAAGGCCATTGTTGGTCGTTTTAGGCCTTGCGCAGCCGCAAGACGTTCTTTTTATTCCTTTTTTGCGACACTTATAGTTCTCAAGAAATTATAAGTAGTTACTGTTATGTACAAGTCTTCCTCAGTGGTTTGACACCATGCAAACACTGAGGTAAGACATTATTAGACTCGCCGTGTTATATTTCGCTCACCTGTACACTACAGTTGACTGTTGTCATATAGGTAAATAGATAGTTGTTTGACACCGTGCAAACACTGAGTTGACTGTCATCATATAGTCTTGTTATCGTTACAGGGTGTGGGCCCTGCTCCTGCTCACATCCCTCAGTACTATCTCCCAAACCTTCCCACTCCAATGGCCACAACAGCCCTAACCACCACCGATATTCTCCCCTCCTCAGTCCTGAAGCTCATGCCAAAGGGTTTGAACTGGATGGCATTTACCATGCGCTTCCAGGATGTCATCAAGGCTAAGGGCATGTGGGGATATTTTGATGGCACCGCTGTCTGTCCCTGTCAAGTCTAGGGAAATGCACGGGTCAGGCCAACCTGCATGGGTCACTGGGTCAGGTGTCCTTGGGTGTGGGTGCGGGTCAAGCCGCGAGCACCCGTGACCCAGGCCCAACCCGGGGCGTCAACTCCGACACAAACACAACTTACGCGTACATGCCCGTGCCAACACGAACACGACGAAAGTGCTGTACGTGCACATGACACCATGAACGAGACAAACGCACCGTACATGCCATATGCACCATACACATCGTATGTGTCGTACGTGCTGTATGCGCCATACGTGCCATATGTGCCATACGCGCTGTATGCGCCACACGTGTGCGAGTGCGGCACGCACCCGACACCTGTTGACCCATGGGTTGATGGGTTCGGGTTTCCCATGGGTCAGGTGTGGGTGACCCATGCCATTCCCTAGTCAAGTCTACAATACCAAGCTCTGGAAATACTGACCGACCAGCCCTTACCGACTAAACCCACACACCAGTAACAAGTTGTTCCTCACTAGTATGTGGCCTTGGCTCAGTAGATTTGGCACATCATTTGGTTTACTCTCCCTACCCCATCCCCTCTATTCTTTATTATTCTTTCATCCCCCATTCTTTTCCTTGCCTGCTTCCCTTTGGGACATTTGCTATTCACTTATTAATCAGTCATGGCCCTATTGTATTATGTTTGGCCAATTTTCCATTGTTCTATTCTCACCCACTCTCCCATTATTCTATTCTTGGCCATATCTCATTATTCTATTCTTGCTTACATTTCTTATTCTATTCTTGATCATTGTGGACAATACTTCCACATGTTCTGCATACCTTATTGTTCTTCATTCCTTATGCCACCTGGTTCCACATCTTGCTTCTTAACCTATATAAGTAGCAAATGTATGTAGATAGTTCATCACTCTGAATATTGACTTGGTTTATGTCTTCTTGTCCTCCCTTCTCCTGTCTGAAGTCCCTTACTCAGGCTGACACTCTTGGCACTCTCCCAGGTCTTTCTTCTGTCCAAATTAGTGGCACGCATGGAAAAGCAGGGCACAACACAAGAGTATGTTGAAGCCTAGCCACCTCTATTGGTCTGCAATTGAGCACTGAGTGAAACTGCAGGCTTGATGGTACCAGGAATCAGTTGAGACGAAGATCTAAACAAGTAGTACTCAATGCCCTGTCAATCAATGGATTGTCATGGGTGAGCATATAGTGTCCGGGAAACTAAAGTCTGATGGATTTTTGGAGGGTCAGAGGTGTTTCCAAGGAAGTGGGTCAAATTTTTTCAATGATTGTTATGGGGATTCAGGTTTCTGAGGGAGTGAATGCATTGTTTGTTTTACTCCATGAGCACTGTTGGTATTCAACATAAACAACTGGTGCTAGAGTCAGAGGCCTGTGCTTCTATTCCTTGGAATCCAAAGCATCCATTGCTTTGGATTCCTCCTTGATTTCTTCTATTATGGAGGCTGTGCACCCCTTGGTGACTGTGGTGGTGGATCTCAGGCATTCCTTGGCTGTGTGGCCCGATCTGCTACAGAAGGGGCAGAGGTATTGTTTAAACCAGCATTGCCGTTCTTGCAGTAAGTTTTCCATCTTTACCAAGCTTGGACAAAAGGTCTATGGTAGTCTTGCTGTTACCAGATGGGGTCACGGGTTGGCCTGGGTTGGCCATCTTATTGTCCATGTTAGGGGCCGAGTATGTGTTCATGGGAGCCTTCCCTCTGTCATAGGGGCAGTCAAAGTTCCAGGTGGAGGAGGACTCCCTGGCAACTTCCAGTTGTCATTCCCAATAACAGGCATCGATGGACTGGGACAGGAGGAAGAGTTAGAGCAGGGAGTGGGGTTTTCCTACTTTAGAAATCTTGTCCTTGATCCTGCTGGGAAGTCCATTGTAGAACTGGCAACGGAGTGCAGCATCGCCCCAGTGGATGTAGGTGGCTTGTTATGGCCCATGCGGCCAAATAAACCCACATTAAACCCCACAACCACCTGCACCGTTTCTGGGACCTTTCCGATCGCTCAAAGACTGAATAACCAATTTCTGGATGTTTGATACATCATTCCGAGGTTCCACACTTCTGAACCTCCGAAGACTCCAAAGTCAAGGTTCCGCTCCTTTGATAGATGACATGCAGGATCATCGCATACCTCACTCCTTGTTCTTCATTTTATATTGCCCCTTGTACTCTCTTCCCCCCCTTGTCTTTACTTGGTAAAAGATAGTACAAGAACTAGATACATGTATATAAGTCACCAGTTGACTGGACTATTCGCCAGTATGAATATCGACTTAATACTACATTGTAGTTTCCGATTAAGTTCCGGTAAACTTTGCAACTCTCCAAAATTAGGGACAGACGATTGAGGAGGGCGCAACACATAAGTTGAAGCCAAGTCCCTGCAACCTCAAACCACCCGTACCACCCTATACCGTGAACAGTCCCAAGACCCCCAGCGTTCCCGACTTCCATCCGCTCCAATCCCGATCCGATTCCGACCCTCAGTCCCCGCCCTTGGAATACGAATCCCCCCTTTGAAAACCATTCGGAACCCTCTGAAAACCCTTCCAGAAGTCTCCAGCTAAGCACTGACACGCAGATTTAACATGGCTAGTCGATTGAATTTGACTACATATTTCATGATGCACTAGTTATTGCCCATGCAGAGGTTCTTGAGGTCTGCTTTGGCCTCTCCTTCTGGGTCATAGGAGCCAAAGTTAGTCTTGAGTTCAGAGATGAACTCATCATAGTCATAGAGCCAGTCTGGCTCATCGGGGGTGGTGAGGGCTGGTTCAAACCAGTTCAGGGCAGTATTGGTCAGGTACAATAGCACATGGGTTACCTTGGCACTGTTGGTGTTAAAAGTGTCAGGGCAATCATGGAAGTTCAGGCTACACTGCACTAGGAAGGCTTGTAGTTTCCTTGAATCAGATCCGTTGAAGGTATCCAGGTCCCAGACCTTGGCAGCATGGAGGGCTGATCTTCTGGGGCTGGTCAGATTACTTGCCAGTATGACAATGGCCTCAGTGAGGTCAGGTGCATTGTTTGGTCCTAAGGTGGGGGCACCTCCTGGTTGTGTGGGAGCTGGTGGTGCTATGGCAGGTGGAACAATATGGGGTGGAATGACAGGGGGTGGTACAGTGGGCAGAGGTGCAACCGGTAGTAGTACAACAAGTGGTGGTGTAACAGGTGGTGGTGCAACAGGTGGTAGTGCAATGAATGGGGGTGCTATGGGTAGTGGTACTACAGGTGGTAGTGCTATAGGTGGTGGTATCACAAGCAGAGGTGGTGCAAAGGGGGGTGGTACATAGAGGGGAGATATGAAAGGGGGTGGTGCCATGGATGGTGGTCCTGAGGTTGATGGCACTACTGAGGATGGTCCTGAGCTGGATGGCATCTCTGAGGGTGATGATTGATGAGTCGCTGGGGGGTAGTTCATGAGGAATGGGTTGGTCATATTCAAGCATGGGTGTAGGTCTATGCTCAAGAATCTAGAGTCAGATGAAGGTTTCAGAGGGTGTAAGGGCAACCCTCTTGCAGCCTCTCGGAGGTATCTCAGAGGTGAACTAAGCAGGGGGAATCCAAAGGTTTAATTACAACTACTACCTAAATACATGTGGGGACCTCACCTAAGCAGGGGGAATCCAAAGAGGAAACTCTAAAGATCCCGCTGCTGGTGAACCCCTTTTATACCCTTTATGTAAGTGGTCTGTGCACTAGCTTACAAATCAATACATTTGAGTCTGTAGAGCCAACTTCCTGGTACTAAGTCCGAGGCTTGGGTGCTTACTCTGGGTTCTAGTCACCATGTTTAAGATCAGTCCTGTTTCTACTTAGCGGTCCCTTCGGACTTGGGTATCTTAGCCTCGGAGTTGATTGGAGTTTGAAATAGGACTTTGGAGTTGGATCAGATTTAGAGAGGGTCGTCCCCTGACATCACCCCCCCTTCTAGAGTGCTGTGTCCTCATGGCACAGAATGATAGGGATTCAAAGGCTGTTGTTTGGATCCTCTGAGGTGCTCCCGGATGTTGCAGGTAGAACTCTTGTATTTTAGTGGGTGCGTTCATGTCCTCTTCCTTTACCCATGTATTCTCCTCATATCCATATCCCTGCCATTTGACTAAGAAGTAGAGTCCTCCTCGCATTAGGCGACTGCCCAGCACCCGCTCTACTTCGTAATGCTCCTCTCCTTCTACCAACTCTGGCGGTGGCGGTGGTTCGGAGCTCTGACCTGGAATCAGATTTTCCAGGGCCAGAAGGAGTTTGATCACATTAAAGATGGGGTGGAGTCAAGATAAGGATTGCAGAAGTTGGAGTCTATAGGCATGTTTCCCCACCTTCTGTTGAATGGTATAAGGTCCCAAATATCGGTGGCTCAACTTCTGTGAGGGTTTCTTCATTCGGATGTCTGAGGCATCTAGGTATACTTGATCTCCTTCTTGGAACTCCAGTGCTGGGGTTTGGCGTCGGTTGTAATATCATGCCATATCGTCCTTTGCTTTTGCCAGTGCCAACCTTGCCTCTTCTAGTGATTGCTCCATTCGGTCTTTGAACTCATTTACTGTTTCCGTTTGTGATTTCGGCTGTTGCAGTTCAAAGCCCATTCGTGGGTGTCGCCCCGTGTCTAACATGAAGGGAGTTTGCTGCGTGGCTGAATGTACATGATTATTGTACTGGAATTCTGCCATCGGTAGGAGTTCATCCCAATCATCCTGTCATTCATTGATAAAGACTTGGAGATACTGTTCTAACTCTTGGTTGACATGTTCCATCTGGCCATCTCCTTGTGGGTGATAGGCTGTTGTTGCTGAAAGCTTGATTCCCAGGAGTCGGTAGAGTTTGCAGGTGAACTCCGAGATGAACTGAGGTCCTTGGTCCAAGACAACTTGTTTCAGAAGTTCATGCAGCTTCCACACATGTGTTAGATAGAGTTGTGTGGCTCCCAATGCTGTGATGGTGGTGTTTGTGGGGAGGAGGTGGGCTCTTTTGCTCACCGAGTCGACCACATTCATGACTGCATCGTATCCATGGGCATCTGGCAACTCCACTATGAAATCCACACTGATAGTGTCCCACCAAGTTTCAGGGATGGGGAGTGGTTCCAGCTCTCCTATCGGGTGTTGTCTCTGAATTTTGGTCCATATGCAAGAGTCACAAGTTTTTACATACTGTCCTATGTATTGTGACATCTGGGGCCACCAGTAGTTCCTGGAGATCAGCTCCAGTGTTTTCCATCTACCCACATATCCGGCTATTCATATGTCATGGTGCTGAGAAACGATGTGTCTCCAAAGGTCTGGATCATTTGGGATATAGATTCTCCCTCGGAACTGTAGGAGACTGCCTTGTTCCATCCATTTGGCAGATCATATGGATTTGTTGTGCCCTCATTGGAGTTCTACGATAGCCGTGGCTATCGGATCTTCTATGTCCAAGGTCCAAAGCTTTGATCGTATATCCAGCAGGATATCTCTTTCTTCTCCGATCACCATGACACCCTCCAGGGCTTGGATTGCAAACAGTTCCAGTTGGAGGAGGATCACATCCTCATTATTCTCCGATCCTGACCCATAGTCCGATCTTCTGGAGAGTGCATCTGCCTTGCCCATACTTTGCCCTGGTCGGTGATGGAATGTAAAGTCAAAATGAGACAGGAAGAGGGACCATTGAGCCTGTCTTTGGTTCAGCTTTTTTGAAGTTCAGAAGTATTCCAGATTTTTGTGGTCTGTCCAGACCTCAAACTGGAGTTGCGTGCCCTCCAGGAAGTGCCGCCATTCCTCCAGAGCTCGGATGATGGCTAACATTTATTTGTCATGGATTTCATAGTTCCTTTCTACTGGACTCAGGCTTTTGGAGAAGAAGGCGATTGGGTGCCACATTCCATCTTCTGGTGATTGCTGTGAGATGGTGGCTCCCATGGCAAAGTCCGAGGCATCTGCTTCCACTCTGTATGCCTGGGAGTCATCTGGGAACATCAGTATCAGTGCTGAGTGTTGGGTGCAAACTAGCATCTCACCCCTGAGAGACCAACCTCAATATATTGTAATATTATATCGATTTCGGTATCATTCAGTGCGCTTTTGAACTCTTAATTTTTCTCAATTTTATTTGTATTTTTACCCTCATTATTGAGGGAGTTATTCATATTTTACTATGTACGCTACTTACGGGCGCTTGTCCACGCACGACGCGACTAGCGTGGCCGGCTCCCTGGATTTGGAACCGGCAGCCTGGCTCAAACCTTCGATAGGGTCAAGGGCTGGCTGCAAGGTATATGCAGGTGAGACACGACCCGCGCAAAGCCTCCCTCCTCAGTTATTGACTATACTGAGGAGGTGAGTTGTATAGTATTATGTACAAAGCCTCAGGGCTAATTTCTCTTTTATTTCTTTTGTAAGATAAATAAAATAGGTATATTTTCGAATATACACTCTAGTTATTGACTATACTGAGGAGATAAATAAAATAGCTGCCTAAAGAATTCTTCAATCCTATTGTACTTGCTCATAATCTCATCACTGAGGTGATAAGTTCCTTAATCCTTTGGAGTGTCATCTCCTCTTCCCCTCCCCACTTCCACAGTTCCCCTTTCTTTGTGAGATTGAAGACTGGTCGAGCATGAAGGGAGGAGTCCTTGATGAAGCTTCAGTTGAAGTTGGCAAATCTGAGGAACAACTGGACTTCCTTTTGGTTTTTTGGAGTTGGCCACTCTGTTACCCCTCGGACCTTGACAGGGTCCATTTCTACCTTTCCTTCTGAGATGATGAGTCCCAAATACTTGATCAGTGTTCTTTCGAACTCACACTTTTCCTTCCAAAGATAGAGTTTCTGTTCTCGGAGTCATTCCAACACCTGGTGTGTGATTTTTCTATCTTCAGTCATGGTCTAAGAATAGATGAGGATGTTGTCCATGTATATGCAGACGAGTCCTGCTAAGATGAGGTCTTGAAAAATATTGTTCATCATTGTCTGAAAAGTGGCTGGACTGTTGGTAAGTCCGAAGAACATCACCAGTGGTTCAAACAGTCCTTGGTTTGTCCGAAAGGCAGCCTTCCACTCATCTCCCTCCTTGATTCGGACATTGTTGTATCCCCATCAGATGTCTAGCTTTTTGAAGTACTTAGCTCCTTTGAGCTGATTGA
Source organism: Gomphus sp. MG54 (assembly GCA_003314385.1). Lineage (NCBI taxonomy): Eukaryota > Fungi > Basidiomycota > Agaricomycetes > Gomphales > Gomphaceae > Gomphus > Gomphus sp. MG54. The sequence continues at coordinate 12,965 of QLPG01001687.1, read as the reverse complement.
CCAGCTCTGGAATGAGGGGGAGTGGGTATCGATTTTTCACCATCATTGTGTTCAACTTTTGGTAGTCTTGGATGAGCTGGAGGGATCCTTCTTTTTTCTTGATGAAGAAGACCAGGGATGCCATTGGAGATTTGGAAGGTCGGATGCACCCAGTTCAAAGGTTCTCCTGAATAAAGGTGTCTAGTTTGGTTTGTTCTAACAGAGACATAGGGTACACTTTGCAGTTCACTGGACAGGCCCTCAGCTCCAGTTCAATGGCATGATCCCAGATCTTTCACTCCGGGAGTTCATCAAAGGATTCCTTGGCGAAGACACTTTCGAAATCTTGGAGGTACTCTGGGATTTCCACCTCCATTTGGATATTTTTGTAGTAGGCCTCCACCAATCTCTGGGAGGTGGTTTGGGTGACTTGGACATGCACTCCTTCTGACGGGAGCATCACGTACATCACTCTGTCCCTGGACTCTAGATCATCCAGAAGGTCCCCCTCCTCATCACTCCTTTCATCCATCTCTACACCTTCCTCCTCTGAGTCTCCTTCTTCCAGGAGCTTCAGAAATGGGCCACTTCGACATGCTTGGATCTGTTTCCTCAGCTCCTGCTCCTTCTTGCGCTCATCTCACACCTCTGCTTGGCAGGCATGACACTTCTCTGGACATTGGCTCATGCTGACTTTCTGAGTTTGCCAGTCAATCTCGGGGTTGTGCTCTTCCAGCCAGGTGAAGCCCAGGATAAGGTCTTGTTTTCCCAGGTTGGTAACTGCAAAGGTGGTATGCTCTGTGTGTCCATCTACTCGGAGGATCACATCGACGACTTCTCTGATGGCTCTGGCCTCGTTTGGTGATCCATCCACATTGTAGACTGGGATGGCCCTTTGCAGCTTCTGAGTGGTGAGGCGATATCGTTCTACATATCCTTGGTCCATGAACTGCCCTGTGGCCCTGCAGTCTATGAGAGCGGGTCCAGACTTGATTTCTGCCGTATCTGTCATCTGAATTTCTACCTTGATGACCAGAGATTTCGGACTTGGGGTGGTGGCAACCACATATTTTTTTGGAAGTTGTTTCTCCCATTTTCGGAGCTTTGTCCAAGATTGTTTCGGTGGAATCTCTGATGTTTGTGCGTCTTTAGATGGTTGTTCTTTGGAGAAGGGATGTGTAGAGATCATGTCACTCTCCTCCTTCAAACACGAGAATCTATTATGTACAGGCAGCGGGGGCACACATTTCACCCACTTCCCAAGAAGGCGAGTTTTGTCTGTATCCCTGGTTCGAGTCCTCAGCAGAACTTGATCATGATCATTTTGTCATCATGGTATTCCACAAGGTCTATCAGTTCCATGAATCGGTCAATGTATTCTTCTACCAAGTCTCTTCCTTGGTGCCATCCTGTCCCTTTGAGCTTTGTGAGGGTGGAGAGCTGTTCATTCTTTGGACAGAAGTTTTGTACAAAGTCTGATTCAAAGGCCTTCCAGTCCAAATAGTGGGAATGTCCATTTCTCTTGTTTTGGAGTATTTTGTTCGCAAATTGGGCTGCTCTATCAGATTTGAAGTAGGAGAGGGCCCAGTGTATCCGAGCTTGACTGTTAGGGAACTGGTCTCCGCATATTACAAAGTAGATATTACAGGAGTTGAGGAAGGCTGTCCCTTTTTCTCTATCTCCATCGAAGTCTGTTGGAGAAGCAGGCCGAATTCTGGAGTTGCCTTGTGGGGCAGCGACACTCCAAGGGTCCGAAAAACATACACTCGGCATTGGGTCATCTTCTAAGTCTTCGGGGTTGTTTAATTTGGTCATGATTGCCCTAAGGGCTTCACTTATCGTTGCATTTGCCGCTTGGTTTTCTGCCAATTCTTGTTCTAACCTCCGCAACCGCTTTTCGGCATCTATACTGGGGGTGAGAATAGTGGGGATACCTGTGGCTTTGGTTATAGAGGAGGGAGAGTCCGGTGTTAGGTATGCCCAGGAGTTGGTACTCTCCGAGTTACTTCAGTTGAGTCCAAAGCCACCTATGACTATGCTGCAACACGGCTCTCGGTCCTTATTGGGGAGACTTTCCTGCTGTAAGGGCAACCCTCTTGCAGCTTCTCAGAGGTATCTTAAAGGCAAGCTAAGCAGGGGGAATCCAAAGGTTTAATTACAACTACTACCTAAATACATGTGGGGACCTCACCTAAGCAGGGGGAATCCAAAGAGGAAACTCTAAAGATCCCGCTGCTGGTGAACCCCTTTTATACCCTTTATGTAAGTAGTCTGTGCGCTAGCTTACAAATCAATACATTGGAGTCTGTAGAGCCAACTTCCTGGTACTAAGTCCAAGGCTTGGGTGCTTACTCCGGGTTCTAGTCACCATGTTTAAGATCACTCCTGTTTCCGCTTGGCAGTCCCTTTGGACTTGGGTATCTTAGCCTCGGAGTTGATCGGAGTTGAAAATAGGACTTCAGAGTTAGATCGGAGTTTAGAAAGGGTAGTCCCCTGACAGAGGGTGTGTGGGGGTCTGAGACATCTGAAAACTGGGCCTGGGGGTGGATAGTTCTTGGGAGACAAATGTATGGTAGGTGGACACCTAGGTGATTGTCCGTAAGACTTGTGAACTTGTGATGGGTCTTGAGCTCATGACGATCAGGAGTGTGAGTACAAATATATTTTTAAGTCCACATGTCAGGCGCTTAGCTAGATACTTCCAGAGGGGTTTCCAGAGGCTTCCAAAGGGGTTTATGGGAGGGGAGTCAAGACTCCGGTGGCAAAAGGGTTAGGGATTGTGGATTCATGGGCAGAGACAGAAAGACAGAAGGATGGGAAGTGCCAGAGAGTTAGGGTTGGTCATGGTATTAGATTGTTACGATGAGTCATTCAAGTGTTCGAAGTTGGAGGGACTTGGCTTCAACTTATGTATTGTGCCCTCCTTAATCATCTGTCCCTAATTTCGGAAAGTCAGAAAGTTTACCAGAACTGAATTGGAAACTACAATGCAGATTAAGTCGATATTCATACTGGCAAATAGTCCAGTCATCTGGGGGTTTATATACATGTAGTTAATCCTTATACTATCTATTGCTGGATAAAGACAAGGGGGAGAAGGGAATACAAGGGGCTAATAGAAAAGGGAGAACAGGGGAGTGAGGTACATAATGATTCTGCACATCATTTATCAAGGAGTGGAACCTAGGTCACAGAATCGCAGAAGGTTTGGGATTGTGGAACTTTGGATCAATATAACAGATTTATGGAAAGCAATTGTTCCAGAATTTTAATGGTCGGAAAGTCCTGGAAAAGGTATGGTTGGTTGTGTTAAGTATACGTACAGAGTGTCCAGTAATCCGGCAGTGCCAACTGAGCAGTTAAACTATACCCATACAGAAGTGACCAAGCTGCATACAAGTCACTTGGTATGCATATCTTGGCTTAGCACATCCACCATGCACATTCCCCATCCCTACCCCTTGACCACTCTGCCTCATTCACCACCCATTAATCCTACCCTATGTGTTCCTTATTCCTCAACCTGCCCCACCTTGGGATATCCTGTCCTTGTTTTATCCTCGGCCACAACCCTATTTGTTTTATAGTTGGTCACTCCCTATTGTCCTATCCTTGGCCACATTCCTATTATTCTACTTTCATTATTCTATCCCTGCCTACATTCCTCCATTCTATTCTTGATCATTGTGGACAATACCCCCACATGCTCTGCATACCTTATTGTTCTACATTCCTTATTCCACCTCTTGCTTCTTAACCTATATACAGTGACTCACAAAACTGAGTCAATGTTTGGTGCTTTTGGACTATTCATTGAATATCTTTGAATGTAAAACATATATGAAAAAGGTGTTGGTGCATCAAAGAAAGAATCTGATCAGGGCTATGTAACCATTGAAAAATTATGTAATTTTGGTGAGGGGTGATGAAGATATGGGAAATTCAAATCAAGGGCTCATTGCCTTAGTTTTTTGAGAGGGTATCAGAGAAATAGTAAGTTGCAATTCTAGTACTTAGTATTGCCCCCCTTGGCCTTAATTACTGCCTCAAGTCTTCTAGGCATACTCTCTATCAAATTCTGACACACCTCTGGTGGTATGTTATTCCATACCTCCTCTACTCTCTCCCAAATTTGCCAAACTCCCTTGGGTGGTGTTGGATACTCCTTAAGCCTGTTTTTTGCATGATCCCAGAGGTGCTCATAGGATTCAGGTCTGGAGACTGTGCAGGCCAGTCAAGGAGAGTGATATTGTTGTTTTCCATCCAGTTCTTGGCCTTCTTTGACTTGTGCATTGGGTCATTGTCCTGTTGAAAAATTACCTGTTCCTCAGGAATTCCAATTTCCTCCAGGCTGGGCAGCAGGTGGTCCTCCAAAATGGACACAAACTGATCAGCATCTATCTTCCCCTCAATCTCTGCAAGCTGGCCAACACCATTCCATCCCATACACCCCCATACCATAATGTTTCCCCCTCCAAACTTGACTGTCCCTGTACCTCTCTCTCATTCAACCCCTCCCCCTTCTGTTTCCAGACCCACTACCTCCCATCTGACCCAAACTTGTTGATTTTGGTCTCATCTGACCAAATGACCCTCTTCTAGTCCTGTACAGTCCACTCTCTGTGCTTCAAAGCACAGGCCAACCTTAGCTGTCTATGCCTTGCACTGAGGAAGAGCTTTTTCATCTTCACCACAGCCTTGAATGAATGTTTCCTGAGGAGTCTTCTGACTGTTTCTGAGGAGACTGGGTGGGGGATAATTGTATTGATGTGTTTGGTGACCTGAGTAGCATTGGGAGCTCTGCCAGTAGCAATTTGTGATAAAATAAAATGTTGATCTCTAGAGGAAAGCTTGGGGGGCCAACCTTCAGAGGAGCAGGGCTGGTTGGGATGGAGAGTTCTGAGAGTCCTGGATACTGTAGACTGGCTGAGGCCAAGCCTTGAGGCAATAGTGCAAGTGGAATGACTATGAGAGGCCAAGGAGAGGATGTTTTCTTTTTGAGCAGAGGAAGTGGGGTGCATTGGAGTGTAGTGAAGTTCTGGACATGTTGGAGGAAATTAAATACCTTAATTTGAGTTCTTATGAAAGATAAGGTTACCATAGTAACTATCTATCAAGGGTTGCATGTTATATAATAGATGGAGCATCAGATTCTGATTGTTCTGACACCATCTCACAAAACTGAGTCAATGGGCCCTTGATTTGAATTGCCCATGTCTTCATCACCCCTGATCGGAATTACATAATTTTTTAATGGTTGCATAGCCCTGATCAGTTTCTTTCTTTGATGTACCAACACCTTTTTCATGTATGTTTTACATTCAAAGCTATTCAATGAATAGTCCAAAAGCACCAAACATTGACTCAGTTTTGTGAGTCACTGTAAGTAGCAGATGCATGTAAATACTTGCTCATTCTAGCTATTGACTAGGCTTAGGCCTTCTTTACTTTCCTTTCCCCTGTTAAAGTCCCTTACTTGGGCCAACATTCTCAGCACTCTCCCAAGTTCCTCTTCTGTCCCAAATTGGTGGCATGCATAGAGAGTAGGGTGCAATGCATGAGTACATTAAAGCCAAAGTCACTACAACTGGCCTGCAGGACTTGGCCTATCCCTGCCCATAAACTCAGCATTACTGACACCTGACACCCTACCTACTTCTTATTTCTTGGCCCATTACACTTCAGGACAGTTCTTTATTGACAACCCTATTGTTTTATATTTGGTCATTTTCTATTATCTTATTGTTGGCCACATTTCTATTATTGTATCTTCATTTTTCTATTCTCATTTACATTTCTTTATTCTATTCTTGATCATTGTAGACAATACCTGTACATGCTTATTGTTCTCCATTCCTTATGCCACCCTGTTCTACACCTCACTTCTTAACCTATATAAGTAGTGAATGTATGTAGATAGTTCTTCACTCTGAATATCAACTAGGTTTACACCTTCTTGCCCTCCCTTGTTCTGTCTAAAGTCCTTCATTTGGGCCAATGCTCTCGGCACTCTCCTGGGTATCTCATCTGTTCTAAATCAGTGGCACACATGGAAAGTAGGGCACAACACATGAGTACATTGGAGCCAAGCCACTCCAACTGGCCTGCAGGACTTGGCTGTTTCCCACCAGCATCGTGAAGTCACCATTATTACTATAGTGCTTGGCCTACACATTGTCTGCATTCCCAGTGCTTGACAGCTATATAAGCAGCTCATTTCCGTGTATCAATTCTCTGTTCAGAATACTAACCAAGCTACACTTACACTTTTGTCCCTCTATACTTGTCCATGTTCAGTCCTGATCATTTGGCACAAGACCAAACCTTGCTTCAAAAATACCATGAGGATGGATAGAGTATGGCACATCCATTTCTCAAGCCCTTCCAATATCCATACATATGTTCTCTAGGTACCCAGGTCAGGAATAGTGTGGGTCATGCCAACCTACACCGGTCATAGGTTTGGGTATCCTTGGATTTGGTTGGAGGTCAAGCTCAGAGCACCTGTAAAGGGGGCCCAATACATGGTTCTAAAAGTCTTGAGATTCTTAGAGATAATATATGAGCATCAATTCTTCTGGAAAAACCCCCCAAAATAGGCAGAGAAAATAATAAGTATTCATAGATAGGAGGCTGTCCCCTGACAGCTTGATGGCTGGTATGTGCTCCTCCTCTATAACCTGGGGACTTGAGGTGGGAAACAAGTGCCAATATGGGTTCAAAGGTGAGTTCTGCTAATGTTTGTGTTTGGTTTTGTGTCTCAAAATTGATGATAATACATTATCTTTAAGATACTATCCCATGGGCCTCCCATGGCACTTCCTTGCACCGAGGACTTGAACTGGTGAATGATTGACTGCACGACTCTGATGAGGACAAGAAACATCTGTCCCTGGAAGAACATGCCAATGGCCATCACAAAGCCCAAGATAGCTCTTGCCCTGTGCACATGTTCAGAGGATTGTACTCTGTGCTGCTGAAGTGGGAAGTGAGTACAAAGATGGGTAGATAGGTGAGTTCTGCAAATTTTTTTGTTTGGGTTTGCTCACAGAATTGATATCTTTAAGATCCCATCCCACAGGTGGCCTGTTGTACTCTCTCCTCCATGCATGCATGCTGCTGCACTGCTGTAGCATATTGGTGAGCACCACCATGTTGCACACTGTCTCTTCCTTTGACAGCTGACTCATATATTTTACCTTACCAAGTGCCAAATTGACCCCATCTCCTGACATGCCTTGCACCCAAAAGGCCACTGCATCATACAATGATATGCTATTGTAGTATGCAATCCAGCAGTGCACATCGATACCTGGGGCCCTACACCCTGTGCATATTCCAACACATAGATGTTGCACTGGATCAAGATATAAAAACATTGCTTATGTTTGGGAATACCTCTGAGTTATCCCAAACATAAGCAAAGTCTTCATATCTTGATCAAGTGTAATATCTATGTGTTGTAATATGCACAGGGTGTACTATATACATCTTCATGTATAATTTAGATTTTAAATTCAAGCAGCATCATTGATGCTGGCAGTCAGCATGTGTGAGTAGCCACATAACATTTTGTATATACACTGTAACATAATACACACTGTTGTGATGTGACATGGAATCTAATTTTGATATATATATATACATGTTATAGTAATCAATGCATGAATGCAAGAATAGTAAGTAGTGATGGTTGCAAAATCCTAGAAGACTACCTCTTCCGTGCATAGACAGCCACCGGCCGCCATCCTTGCAAAGGTGACTGCCAGGCTACTGGTCTTACAAAGGATGCTGCGAAGCATGGTGAAGCCACCTCACAGGCGGCCGCAGGGCCACCGTCTTTGCAGAGGTGGCCGCCAGGCCATCGTTCTTGCAAAGGCTACTGCCAGGGATGGGTGTGCCTTCTGCCCGAAGGGCGGAGCGCAGCTAGTGGCAAGATAAAATTCATATGCATTGGTCACCACCCGCAGTGCAATCTAGCCAATCCCCGTACAGATTGCCCTCCTATCCATAAGATAGATCGGATCCGAAGTGATGCGGTAACATGCATATGAAATTCTGTGGTTAATCCTCTACAATTATCTAGCCAATCCCCGTCCAGATTGCCCTCCTATAAGATGGATCGTATCCTAAGTGATGTATATGAGATTCTGTCGCCGGCAATCTGTACGGGAATTAGCTAGATGATTTTAGCGGAGTAACGACCGAATTTCAAATGCATGTTTACCGCATCACTACGCATATGATCTGTCGTGAATCCCCTAAAATTATCTCGCCAATCCCATACAGATTGCACTGCCAGTGGTGACTAATGCATATGAAATTGTGTCACTAATCCTCTAAAATTATTTAGCCAATCCCCGTACAGATTGCACTCCTATAAGATAAAATTCTGCCCTGAATCCTCTAAAATTATCTCCCCAATCCCGTACAGATTGCACTGCCAGTGGTGACGACACATCATATGCGAAGTGATGTGGTAACATGCGTATGAGATTATGTCGTTAATCCTCTAAAATTATATAGCCAATCCCAGTACAGATTCCCCTCCTGTAAGATAGATCATATGCGAAGTGATCCGGTAACATGCATATCAAATTCTGTCGTTAATCCTCTAAACTATCTTGCCAATTCCCGGACATATTTCCCTCCTATAGACAGATCGTATCCGAAGTGATGCATATGAGATTCTGTCGCTAATCCTCTAAAATTATCTACCCAATCCCCGTACAGACTGCCCTCCTATATGATAGATCGTATCCGAAGTGACGCATATGAAATTCTGTCGCTAATCATCTAAAATCATCTAGCCAATCCCCGGACAGATTTCCCTCCTGTAAGATAGATCGTATCCGAAGTGATGCATATGAGATTCTGTCGGTAAGCCTCTAAAATTACCTAGCCAATCCCCGCACAGATTGCTCCCCTATAAGATAGATCGTATCCGAAGTGATGCATATGAGATTCTATCACTACTCCTCTAAAATTATCTAGCCAATCCCCGTACAGTTTCCTATCATATAAGATAGATCGTATCCGAAGTGATGCGGTAACATGAATATGAAATTCTGTCGTTAATCCTCTAAAATTTTCTAGCCAATCCCCGTACAGATTTCCCTCCTATAAGATAAAATTCTGTCGTGAATCCTCTAAAGTTATCTCCCCCATCCCGTACAGATTGCACTGCGAGTGTCGACTAATGCATATGAATTGTATCTTGCCATTCCCATACACATTGCACTGCCACCAGTGAATGTAAAATAATTATGTCCAATTTTGGACAGTGAGGATATCACCAGCAATCCTCTAAAATTAACTTTGCACTGCTTGGCTTTTCCACCGGCAATCCTTTAAAATCAACCTTGCACTGCTATACAGATACCGCTCATTTTGATCACGTGAAATAATTTGGCCATTTTATAAGATTGTCGGGAATGCGACCAAGTTACAAGCGACAGGCCATGTCTTCAGTAGAGTCCGTATTGGTGAGGCACAAATCAATTGTCCGTTTGCTCTACCACTAACTGGACCGTTCAATGCGGGGGAACGAAAGCCACAGGGTAATCCCCATGTACCAATGCAGGATAGCATCAGCACTGAACGAATTTTGCTAACGGAATGTTTCACCCTCCATCATGCCTTTGCTGACACTATACCAATCGTGCACCGGCCCAATTCCAAGATATATGCTTTGCAAACCCTACACGATTTTGTGGGAGTGAAGAACGAACAAAAAAAAAACGAATCCGGTATAGAATTTATAGACGAACACCCTGTTGCCTGTGGGGGGTATTCAAACATCTGGAGGGGCATATTGCATGTGATGAGCAACGAAAGTTGTTCGCATGAACAAGTCATCCTTATTCCACATCACAGACAGCAGTCAACTGATGCTCTACTGCAGGTCGCTGTCAAAACTTTACGTCACTTTAGGAGTAATGAGAAGACACCTACCCTTTCCAATGTTCGTGACCACCCAGCAGACCTACATTATATCGAGACATGGTTTGACATGGTTTTCCATAGCAGTTGCAACGTGAAGCTTGGATATGGTCCCTGCTCAACCATGAAAGTGTCTCCCCCTTTCATGGTGTTGTATATCATCCAGATAACACACCTGGCATGGTTTCCCCATGGTACCCCAGCGGAAGTGCAGATGTTTATCTTCGAGATAATCCTGGTGCCAATCCTATGAAATTAGTAGGTCGATGCCCATGCCGGTGATCCACCCAGTTAACGTTTGTTTAGATTTGGGAGATCACACTGGGCGTCCAGTATTTACATGGTCAGGGAATCATTCATGGTGATCTGAAGGGGGTGAGTGGATTACTTCTGGTTACACGGACACACTTATCTAGCATCGCTGCAGGCTAACGTGATGGTCGACAACACTGGTCACGCCAAGTTGATTGATTTCGGTCTGTCGCGACCGATCGATCCAGTTGCCGGTCTTTCGGAACTCACCCAGTCCGCCGTGTCCTTTTCCATCCGGTGGAGTGCCCCCGAGCTCGTCCTCGACAATGATGCCCAGGTTACAACTGCAACGGATGTCTATGCTTTGGCAAGCACCACGCTCCAAGCAAGTCACACTTATTATTTTGGATGCACCTTCTCACCTCATTCTATGCATTAGCTATTGACGGAGGATGTTCCGTACGGTTCGCTTCGAGATCCCGCCGTCATGATGGCCGTTCTGAACAAGTCACCGCCGCACAGACCATGCTCGCCTTTGAGATATGATATCAAGCATGTGGATTTCCTGTGGGAGCTTTTGGAGGATTGCTGGGCCGAAGCTCACCGGCGTCCCAGTATCTGTATGGTTAAAGATCGTTTATCCCTTTTCTATCCTTGATGAGCCTTCGCGCACGTTACCTTTTGGGAGTCACCCTTATAAATGAGTCACCATCGATATATCTCGCAAAAGTCATTTGTTCCTTTGCGGACTAAACCTAACCTGAATGGGTTGGATACGTAATCTAGAAAAGCTTGACTTGAATAGGAGGTAGACTTGGAACGGCACTTCAGTTGGTTGCGCAACCTGGGCTGCAGCTGTTGAGTTTCTTGGAAATCTGTCAAAAGATCTTGGGATACAGGAAATTTGTTGCCTTTTCGCTAAATTACTCTCGTATCCAACAAGAATCATTGATCCTTCAGAGCTCATCACGATCCGTTCCCGGTTATCCCTAGATGTCTTGTGAGTAGCTGAGTGCTAAATGCTTTACGAGGATGCGGCAGGTGCAAAATAATACTGAAAAGCTGGCCAAACCCATGGACCTGAGAGAGTAAATTTCGAGGGGAAAGTAAGCAAGGCAGGGTATCAGGGAGCATTGTACCGAGAATGGAGTTAGCTCTTGGCAGTGTCGATGACATAGACTTGGCTGTAACTATGTCGGGTAGTGGGCAACTGTCTTGTCTATGTCCATGCGAGCAGCCTCCTGCGTCACAAAGCGAAATGTGGAGCAGTAAGCCAATGAGAAGGAAAGAGATGGACGAAATGATCTTCTAGCATTCTGATAATTACCCTCCCTTCGACTCTGAGGTCCATCCCTAGCGATCCATTGGGGTCAAGTCTTAGTGGGCAATGTTCCAAACACGTATTTGAGCGACGGACCAAGGCGTGGAGCACTTGGACAATACTCCTCCATTCACCACTCGAGCGTCTGCCCTTGGTGTTGGACATCACGTGGTCGGGTATGTCAAAGGCTTATACACGAGCGCATGCACTACCCGGAGCGCCCGGACCAGTATATCAGATCGGAGAATTGAGTTAAGAAAAGCTTACCACTCTGGCCCTTTGGTAAGTACCCGGTAACGGCACGTTTATATGGTAGCTAACATTTGACTCACAGGCTTAGATCAAGTGTAGTATCTGTTCTTTTTAGTTTAACTACTAAAATGACCGCACCGCGGTCATCATTGGTTAGCCAATTTTTGATGCCCCGTCTTCTGACCTCTGCTTGCATGTCGGTGGTCACGATGACCTTGCTATTGCAGTACCAGCTTGTGTCGCCAGGGGATTTCTTTAATTGCTATTCTCACAATCTTGATTCTGTGATCCTTATTGAAGGGTGCATTGTCAGAGTGTAACATCAATAGCATTTTAGATCATTTTTTTTGTTATAAACTTTTTCTTGTTTTGGAGTACGATGGAACAATGAAGCTAGGGTTTTCCCTTGTGCTAACTATATGGCTAGATGTTTGTATGAAAGCAGGTGTGGCTTATTTAAGGGCAACCCCAATAGCATCTAAGAGCTGTCATGTAGTGCCTACCAATGGGGGGATTCCTAAGTTTAGTTATCTAGCTGTGTACATTGGGAAAAGGGCTTTTACTTAGCAGTGTGGGGATTTCTAAGAGGAAAACATAAAATCCCTTGCTAGTGAGTCCTGTGCTTTATATACCTTGTACACACACACTGCTTCTCTAAAATATCTGACCCTTCTGTTAGGTCCATAGGTATATTCTCCCAGACACCTGTGGGTCCAGTCCTATGTGCTTGGGTCAAAAACTCAGACTCTTGGCTTGGTGTGTGATGAAGATGTCTGTCGCTGGTTTGGTCTTAGGGAAAGATATCTTGAATCTTCCTACCCCTTGGCTTGTCCACCACTAGGAAATAGCACAGGTTTGGCCAACCCGCATGGGTCACTGGGTTGGGTGCCCTTGGGTATGGGTGTGGGTCAAGCCCAGAGCACCCGTGACCTGGCCCAACCCGGCGCATCAACCATGTACGCATGCATGTGCATACAACACACACATGCTGCACACCCATATGACATGCATGCACCACATGCACATATGACACACATGCCACACCATATGACATGCACTGTCAGGCCTGTAACACCGAGCACCGACTCACTCGGGAATACCGACCCACCGGCCCTTACCCACATCATCTCGCACTACCGCGTGGCCTCGGCTCGGTACACCCGGTACATCGTATGGACCACTCCTCTCGTACATCCCCTTTCATTGTTCCTTCACCCCC
>QLPG01001686.1:0-11151 GCA_003314385.1 Gomphus sp. MG54 | reverse complement strand
GAGTGTTTCCGCAGAGGGGTCAAAATCTTTCAATGATTGGTCATGGGGGGTCATATTCCTGAAAAGGTTGGATGCATTGTTTTATTTTACGTCTGTAGGCATAGTTGGTGTTCAACGTGAACAACTGGTGCCAGAGTTGGGGGCCTAACTTCTTATTCCTCGGTTTCTGAAGCATCCGACATCTCAGACTCTTCTTCAACCTCTTCCATCACGGAGGCTGTGTGCCCTTTGGTGACCGTGGTGGTGGATCTCGGGCATTCCTTGGCTGGGTGGCCCAATCTGCCACAGAAGAGGCAGAGGTTTTGTTCAAAGTGGCATTGCCATTCTTGTGATGTAAGTTTTCCATCTTTCCCTAATCTGGACAATAGATCCGTGGTAGTCCTGCTGCCACTGGATGGGGTCGCAGGTTGGCCTACATTGGCCGTCTTATTGCCCATGTTAGGGGCCAAATATGTAGTCACGGGGGTCCTCCCTCTGTCATAGGGGCAGTCAAAGTTCTGGGTGGAGGGGGGCTCTCTGGCGATTTCCGATCGTTGCTCCCAGTAGTGGGTGTCGATGGATTGGGACAGGAGATGGAGTTGGAGCAGGGAATGGGGCTTTCCTACTCTAGAGATCTCATCTTTGATTCTGCTGAGGAGTCCATTGTAGAACTGGCGACGAAATGCGGCATTGCCCCAGTGGACGCAGGTGGCTAGTCGATTGAATTCGACTACATATTTTGTGATGCACTGAATATCGTGCATGCAGAGGGTCTCGAGGTCTGCTTTGGCCTCTCCTTCTGGGTCATGGGGGCCGAAGTTGGTTTTAAGTTCATTTACGAACTCCTCATAGTCATGGAGCCAGTCTGGCTCATCGGGGGCAGAGAGGGCTGGTTCAAACCAGTCCAGGGTGGTACCGGTCAGGTACGACAGTACGTAGGTAACCTTGGTGCTCTCAGTGTCGAAGGTGTCAGGGCGGTCATGGAAGTTCAGCCTATATTGCACTAGAAAGGCTTGTAGTTTTCTCGAATCGGATCCATCGAAGGTATCCGGATCCCAAACCTTGGTGGTGCAGGGAGCTGATCTTCTGGGGCTGGCTAAGTTACTTTCCAGCATAATGAGGGCCTGAGTGAGATCGGGCACAACGTTGGGTCCTAAGGTGGGGGCCCCTCCCGGGTGTGCAGGAGGTGGCGGTGCTGTGGCGGGTGGTGCGACATGGGGTTAGGCGACAGGGGGTGGCGCAGCGAACGGAGTACGGCAGGTGGTACAGCGAGTGGTGGTGCCACGGGCAGTGGTGCCATGGGCAGAGGTGCGAAAAGTGGTGGTGCCATGGGCGGAGGTGCAAAAGGTGGTGGTATGTAGGGGGGCGCTGACGAGTCTGACAGTGCTGCTATGGATGGTCCTGAACTTGACCGCATATCCGATAGCAATGATTGTTGAATCGCCAGGGGGTGGTTCACAAGGAATGGGTTGGTCAAATTCGAATGCAGGTGTTGGTCTGCATCCGAAAATCTGGAGTTGGAGGAAGGCTCTGGGGGATGGGCTGGGGTCTGAGGCATCTGAAAACTTGGTCCAGGGACGGGCAGTTCTCAGGGGACGGATGCACGGTGGGCAGACACCTGAGTGATTGTCTGCATGGCTTGTGAACATGTGATGGGTCTCATGCTTAATGACGATCAGGAGTGTGAGTACGAATATACTATTAAATCCGCATGTTGGCGCTTAGCTAGAGACTTCCAGAAGGGTTTTGGAGGGTTCCGAAAGGGTTCCAAGGGGAGAGTTTGTATTCTGAGGGTGGGGGTGAGGATCGGGATCGGGATCGGAATCGGAGCAGGCAGAAGTCGAAGACGCCGGGGGTCTGGGAACTGTTCATGGTATAGGGTGGTACGAGTGGTTCGAGGTTGCAGAGACCTGGCTTCAACTTATGTGTTGCACCCTCCTCGATCGTCTGTCCCTAATTTCAGGGAGTCGGAAAGTTTACCGGAAACTAATCAGAAACTCTGACGCAAATTAAGTCGATATTTGTACTGGCAAATAGTCCAGTCGACTGGGAGACTATATACATGTAACTATTCTTGTACTATCTTTTGCTGGTCATAAAACAAGGAGAAAGGGAGTACAAGGGGTCAATATAAAAGAGAAAACAAGGGAGTGAGGTATGCGATGATCCTGCACGTCATCTATCAAAGGAACGGAACCTTAACTTCAGAGTCTTCAGAGGTTCGGAATCGTGGAACCTTGGAATGTATGTCAGACATCTGGAAATTGGTTATTCGGGATTTGGGCGATTGGAAAGGTCCCAGAAACAGTGCGGGTGGTTATGGGGTTTAATGTGGGTTTGTTTGGGAGCATGGGCCATAACATAGATATTAGGTAGAACACATGTCACAGGTCTATCTTGGTGAATATTTGGGCCTTTCAGGGGCCATCCAGGAGATCAGAGATTTGGGGGAGTGGGTAGTGATCCTTCTTTGTTATCTTGTTTAGTCCATGAAAGTAAATGCATAGGTGTAGTGATCCATCTTTCTTTCAGGTAAAGAGGACTGGAGTGCCCCCAGGGGAGCATGAGGGTCATATAAACCCTGTGGATATGTTCTCATCCAAAAACTCTCAGAGGGACTTCAGTTCACTTTTGGAGAGAGAATAGATTGGACCAAATGGAGGTATGTGCATTTCTCCAATTTGATCTTGAGGTCATATGGTCAGTGAGGGGCCAGAGTGTTGGCCCGAGTTTTGCTGAAAACATCTTTGAACTCATGGTACTCGTTCAGAATGTTGCTCAGATCTATCAGACCTTCTTTGGGGTCATGGTGGTTGGAGAGGAAGAGCTGGAAGGTTTGTATACCTTCCATCCTCAATATTTGGGCAAAGGCTGCTGTGTTTACTAGGGCAACCTTGGGTGCCATGAGCTGGGGATTTGGAGGGGTTAGAGTTTCAGATGAGCGTGGAGTTGTAGCTGCTAGCTTGGATGGTACCTGGAGATTAGCTGTGGTCAGAGAGCCAAATGAGATACTCCCAATACCCAATCAATCAACAGATTGTAATGGGTGAGCCAGTTGTGTCTGAGGACTCCCGAGCAACTAGAATCTAACAGAGTTATGAAGAACGTAATGGTATGTTGCTCCCCTGTCAGGAAGCGAATGTGGAGGTCAATGGCTTTTCGAATTATGGAGTTGGAGGAGCCATCAAAGAGTCATAGTAGAATCAGAGTGATGTCATAGGTTTAGAGTTGATGCTTTATAATATAGTTGGAGTCCAGGAAGCAGTGAGTGGATTCTGAATCTATTAGGGTGTCAATTTAGGTGGTTTTGAGGCTAAGGTAGATGGTCAGAGAGTTCAGACTGGAAAGAGAAGATGCATTGAGTCTCATCTCCATTGGTGCATCATTGGGTTCAGTCCAGCCCCTAACTGATGCTGGAGTCAAAGGGCTGCTTAGAGATTTTTTGACTCCGAGGTATCTTCTACTTTGGAGATCATTGCCTCGGTCATGCTTTCTGCGATAGTGGTTACACATCTTTTTGTGATGGCAGAGGTTGACTTGGGATATTCCTTTGCTATATGACCGGTTCTTCAACAGAAGAGGCAGAGGTTCTGGTCAAAACAGCATTGCCATTCTTGAGGTGTGAGTTTGCCATCTTTGCCGAGTTTCATAGTCAGGTCTGAGGTTGTCTTATTCCAGGTCTGGCTGGGGTTCAGAGGTCTGGTGCTTGTACAGGAGGTTGGAGCTATTGGTGTCCTGTTTCTGTCATTTGGACATTCAGGGACTTTGGATGAGGAGGCCTCCTGAGATATCTCAGAATGCCATTCCCAGTAGCAAGAGTCAATTGACTGAGATAGTTGATGGAGTTGTTGCAGGGAATCGGATTTCCCTATGCAGGCGATTTCATCCTTGATCCTATTGGGTAGGCCATTGTAGTACTGGCAGCAGAGTACAGCATCTCCCCACTAGACACGAACAGCAAGTCTGTTCAATTTGACAACGTACTTTGTGATGTGTTGGTTATCATACATTTGTAGGGCTTCAAGGTCAGCTTTGGCCTCTCCTTCTGGGTCATAGGGGCCGAAGTTGGCTTTAAGTTTGGAGACAAATTCCTGGTAATAATAGAGCCAGTTGTTACGATAATGATAAAGACGTAATCATAATATATTAAAATCTCCCAATGGTGAGGTTATTGGCGAGGTTCGGAGTTGGGGTTGGCTTCAACGTACTTGTGTTGCACCCACTTGGATTGCACGGTCCCCAAATTTCGTAATAGCGAAGAGAGATGGAAGTGAACAGAGGATCTTAGTCAAAATCAGGATTGATATTCTGACTGAAGACTGAACTAATAGTACAAGGCCTTTTATACTACTTTCTAATCTATTAGGAGTCGAATAGATTCCTATAATAGAATGAGAAAGCCAAGGAATGTGAAAAGCAAGAACAGAAATACTACATCCAAATAATGATCTCCTCCGTGACATTGTTAGTGATGTGTCACTCAGATTCCCAACGGAGTTACCCTAAGGAACGTAATAGCGGATCGGACATAAAGGACTGAGCGGAAATGCGAATAGATGAAAAGGGAATGAAACGTAAATGAAGGATATGAAACGTAAATGAAGGATATGAAACGTAAATGAAGGATATGAAACGTAAATGAAGGATATGAAACGTAAATGAAGGATATGAAACGTAAATGAAGGATATGAAACATAAATGAAGGATATGAAACTTAAATGAAGGATATGAAACGTAAATGGAGATGGAATGGAATAACGAGCATATGGGATGTGACGTAAATGAGTGGAGCGATTTGACAGAAGCATGTGACGCCAAGACAGATACACGAGGTGCATATAGTCCGTGGGCTGAGGGCGTATGGTTAGATGGGCGAGCGAGAGTGGAGTTGGGCTGAGTGGGATGAATTGAATAGTTGGCTTGCTGGCATATGGTTCCTGACACCAGTATGGGTCTTCTTCAGAGGAGAGACCTTGTTCAAAGTAGTCCAAGGTAGTGCCAGTTAAGTATGACAGTATGTAGGTTACTTTGGTACTGTTGGAGTCAAAAGTGTCAGGGCAGTCTAGAAAATTTAAGGTGCACTGCACCAGGAACGGTTGTAGCTTCTTTGCATCAGAGCCATCGAAAGGGTTGGGGTCCCAAATATTGGTTTGAGCTGATGACTTCTTTGAGCCTGACAGGTGTTTGGCTAACTTGGTGATGGCTTCTGTCAGGTTTGGTTCATCATTTGCATTATCCGAGGGTGGCATGTGGGGCTCTAGAAGGGGGTTTGACAAGTGTTCGGATGGTGGGTCTGGGGCTGGTAGAGGGGTTTGTGGTGTATGGATATCGGGTTCTGTAGTAGGTAAGCTTGGGGTCAAGGATGCATGGTGTACTTAAGCTACTCTAATTGTTTGAATGGCTCTGACTCATTCACTACATCTCATAGCCAATCAGGAGTGGGAGTTTGAATATACTGTTAAGTCCGAGGTCATGTCAGGTCTGAGCTGACATAAGTTGGTCAGAAGTCATGGGTTTGAAGTCATAGGGACTTGGCTTCAACTTGCTCCTTGATTGTCGGTCCCTTATTTGAGAGGTTCAGAGATATAGAAGTTCAGATTTGAGAGGTTGAGTGGGAATACTAAGTCAATATTTGAACTAAGGTATAGTTACAGAAGTCTGGAGGTATTTATACATAGCAG
Source organism: Gomphus sp. MG54 (assembly GCA_003314385.1). Classification (NCBI taxonomy): domain Eukaryota; kingdom Fungi; phylum Basidiomycota; class Agaricomycetes; order Gomphales; family Gomphaceae; genus Gomphus; species Gomphus sp. MG54. Next base: position 5,491 of record QLPG01001686.1, on the reverse strand, counting down.
TCTTTATTGTAACTAATTAGGAATGATTAAGAGAACAATAAGATGAATGAAACCAGGTTACAAGAGAAATCTACCTCTGGTGTTACAATAAGACTATTGTTTGACAGGAAAGGAAAGATGTCCGAGGTCCAAGGTGATCATTGCTGGTCGGACTCGGAGGTAATGGGGTAGGTTTGGACTTGGTTTGGGGTAGGCTTCTTCATAGCACCCTATGTCAGATGTTTGGGATGTTGGAGTTATATCACAGATATAACAGCAACCTACTGTGCATGCCTGATCATATCAGTATCCATTTACAGCTATCCTTTTATTTTATCCTCCTTTAGAATTTGTGATCTAGTACTGCTAATTTGGTTATTACTAAATACATAGACATGTCAAACTTCTGCTAGGATAATCTCAGCTTACCCATCCATCTGTCACATCACTAGATCCGTTGGTTGGCAATATTTGGTCACAACTTGCTCACCCACTATAATCCATTGATTAACAGGGTATTGGGCAGTACTATATTCTGTCAAGCCACTAATGCTTTTAGGTGCATCACGATGGCCTTGGTCCAGTTGGCACTTGCCACTGCCCCCAAAGCCTCACCCAGGATCCTGTTCCATCACTGCAAGCACTGCCAATAGCTAGGGAATAGCACGGGTTAGGGTAACCTGCACGGGTCACCAGGTCAGGTGCCCTTGGGTTTGGGTGTGGGTCAAGCTGAGAGCACCCATGACCTGGCCCAACCTGCCGCCTCAACTATGTACATGCATACAACATGCATGCACTGCACCCACACACATATAACACGACTGCGCCATACGCGCAGGTGTATGACATGAATGTGCCATATGTGCATGCGCCAACACGAACGCGCCATATGCACACGCACCGACACCAACATGCCATATGTGCACGTGCCGACACCAACATGCCACACACGCACGTGCCGACACCAATGCGCCATATGCACATGCGCTGACACCAATGCACCTTATGCTCATGCATATGACACCAATGTGCCCTATGCTCATACGTATGACATGCATGCATGTGGCGTGTTTGTCAGGGGATGACCCTCTTTAAACTCCGATCCAACTCCGAGGTTCCATTTCAAACTCCCATCAGCTCCGAGGCCTGATACAGGTCCGAAGTCCTACTTCAAACTCCGACCAACTCCGAGGCTAAGAGGCCCAGAAACCACCGAGTGGAGACAGAAAAAGTCTTAACACATGATGACTAGAGCTCGGAGCAAATACCTGAGCCTCGGACATAGTACCAGGAGATTGGCTCTACAAACTCCGATGTATTGATCTGTAAGCTAGTGCACAGACCACCCATATAAAGGGTATAAAAGGGGCTCACCAGCAGCGGGATCCTTAGACTTTCCTCTTTGGATTCCTCCTGCTTAGGTGAGGACTCCACATGTATTTAGGTAGTAGATAATTAAATAACTTTGGATTCCCCCTGCTTAGCTTGTCTCCGAGATATACTTCAGGGCTGTAAGAGGGTTGCCCTTACAGCAGGAAAGTCTCTCCCAATAAGGACCGGGAGCCATGCTATAACACAGTCATAGGTGGTTTCGGACTCAACCGAAGCGACTCGGAGAGTACCAACTCCTACACGTACCTGGCACTGGACTCCCCCTCCTCTATAGTTATACCCACAGGTACCCCCACTAGTCTCACCTTTGATATGAACGCTGAGGAACGATTGCAAAGGTTAGAGCAAGAGCTGGTGGAAAGCCGAACGGCAAATGCTGCAATAAATGAAGCCCTTAGGGCAATCATGGCTAAACTAAACGACCCAATGCACCAGGGGTTAAACTCTGAAAATCTAGAAGATGACCCAACTCCGAGTGCATGTTTTTCAGACACTCGGAGTACCGCGGCCTTACAAGGAAACTCCAGAGTCAGGCCCGCATCCCCATCCGACTTCAATGGAGACAGAGAGAAAGGGAGAGCCTTCCTCAACTCCTGCAACATTTACTTTGTAATCTGTGGAGATCAGTTTCCTAACAGCCAGTCTCGGATACATTGGGCTCTCTCCTACTTCAAGTCCGACAGAGCGGCATGCTTTGCAAACAAAATACTCCGAAGTGAGAGGACGGGACATCCACACTACTCGGATTGGAGAGCCTTCAAGTTGGACTTTGTACGAAACTTCTGTCCGAAGAATGAACAACTCTCCACCCTCACATGACTAGAAGGGATGGGCTGGTACCAAGGCAAAGACTCTGTAGAAGAATACATTGACCGGTTCGCAGAGCTGGTGGATCTTGCAGAATACCACGATGACAAAATGATCGTAATCAAGTTCCGCCGAGGCCTCAAACCAGGAATACAGACGAAGGTTGCACTCCTGGGGAGTGGAACTCCGAGTTTTGACGACCCCGAAGGATGGTATGAAGCAGCACGAAGGGTTGCATGGGACCAAGAAGCCAATGAAGCATTCACAGAGGCACATCAAAGCCAACTTTGGACCTCCATCCGATCAAACAGCGTGCCTCCCAGATTAGTTCCCGGAGTTCTGAGGATGCCAGTGTTATCCTCTTGTTTCCCAGAAATACCCCAACGGACTCCCATGCCACCACCGAATGCATCAAAAGAAGCTCCGACCCCAATGGAAGTAGACTGGACCCGAGCAAAAGGTTCCACCCTAGGAATTTGTCACCGATGCTGAAAAACTGGACACTATGCACAAGACTGCCCGTTGTCCTTTGATATCCGAACCATGAGTATGGAAGAAAAGTTGGAGCTACTTCCGGAACTTCTAGACCTTGTAGGAACATCAGAAGTGGCATTTATGGAAGAACCGAGAAACTCCGAGGAAGTGGAAGGGTGGAAAGAGAAAGAGGAAGAAGAGGGTTTTGGAGCTGGCAGTGGGTGAATCGTGTGCCCCCGCTGCCTGTACATAATAGGTTCTTGTGTCTGGAAGAAGAATGTGAAGTGACCATTGCACCTTTCCTTCCAGAAGAGCAGCCATCCAAAGACACACAAATATCAGAGGGTCCACCAAAATAATCTCAGATATGGCTCCGAAAATGGGAAAAACGAGTTCTGAAGAGATATGTGGTGGCCACCACCCCAAGTCCGAAGTCGTTAGTGATCAAAGTGGAGATCCAAACAACAGACACAGCAGAAGTCAGATCGGGACCCGCTCTTGTGGATTGTGGGGCCACTGGACAATTCATGGACCGAGGATATGTAGAGCGACACCATCTCACCACTCAGAAATTACAGAGACCTATTCCAGTCTACAATGTGGATGGATCCCCAAATGAAGCCGGAGCCATCAGGGAAGTCGTCGATGTGATCCCCCGAGTAGATGGACATACGGAACGTACCACATTTGCGGTCACCAGCTTGGGAAAACAAGACCTTATCCTGGGTTTTACCTGGCTGGAAAAACATAACCCCGAGATTGACTGGCAAACCCAGACTGTTAAAATGAGCCGGTGCCCAGCAAAATGTCTCACCTGCCAAACCAAAATACGAGACAAACGGAGGAAGGAACGAGTGTTGAAAAAGCAGATCCGAGAGTGTAGAATCGGCCAATTTCCGAAGCTTCTAGAAGAGGATGGTCCAGAGGAGGAAAGTGCAGAAGCAAGTGGAGGGAGTGAGGAAGAAAAAGATCTGCTGGATGAACTGGGACCCGGGGACAGAGTAATGTGTGTGATGCTCCCGCCAGAGGAAGAACATGTCCGAGTTGCACAGACTACCTCCCAGAGGTTGGCAGAGGCTCATTACAAAAATGTCCGAGTGGAGGCGGAAATCCCCGAATATCTCCGAGATTTTGAAAGCGTCTTTGCCAAAGAATCCTTTGATGAGCTTCCAGATAGGAAAATTTGGGACCATGCCATTGAGCTCAAATTAGGGTCCAGTCCGGCCAACTGCAAGGTGTATCCCATGTCCCCATTAGAACAGACAGAACTGGATGCCTTTATTCAAGAAAACCTTCGGACTGGACGAATCCGACCTTCCAAATCTCCGATGGCATCTCCAGTCTTCTTTATCAAAAAGAAAGAAGGATCTCTCTGGCTCATCCAAGACTACCGAAAACTGAACGCAATGACAGTAAAAAACCGGTACCCACTCCCTCTCATTCCAGAATTAGTGAATCAGCTCAGAGGAGCCAAATATTTCACGAAATTGAATGTCCAATGGGGGTACAACAACGTCCAAATAAAGGAAGGAGATGAGTGGAAGGCTGCCTTTTGGACAAACCAAGGACTGTTTGAGCCACTGGTGATGTTCTTCGGTCTCACGAACAGCCCAGCCACTTTTCAAACAATGATGAATGACATTTTTCAAGACCTTATCTTAGCAGGGCTTGTTTGTGTATACATTGACGATATCCTCATCTATTCTCGGACCTTGACCGAACACCAAAAAATCACACGCCAGGTGTTGGGACGACTCCGAGAACAGAAACTTTATCTCCAAAAGGAAAAGTGCAAGTTCGAAAAAACTTGGATCGAGTATCTGGGACTCATCATATCCAAAGGGAAGGTGGAGATGGATCCTGTCAAAGTCCGAGGGGTGACGGAATGGCCAACTCTGAAGAATCGGAAGGAAGTCCAGTCATTCCTTGGATTTGCAAATTTCTACCGATGCTTCATCAAGGACTTCTCCCTTCATGCTCGACCACTCTTCGATCTCACCAAGAAAGGGGAACCATGGAAGTGGGAGGAGAGAGAGGAGACAGCGCTCCAAAAGATTAAAGAGATCATCACCTCAGCACCGATACTGACATTCCCGGATGACTCCCAAGTGTATAGAGTAGAGGCGGATGCCTCGGACTTTGCCACAGGGGCCACTATCTCACAACAATCCCCAGAGGATGGGTTGTGGCACCCGATCGCCTTCTTTTCCAAAAGCCTAAGCCCAGTGGGGAGAAATTACGAAATCCATGATAAAGAAATGTTGGCCATCATCCGAGCTCTGGAAGAGTGGCGGCATTTTCTAGAAGGGACGCAACTCCAGTTTGAGGTCTGGATAGACCACAAAAATCTGGAATACTTCTGAACTCCAAAAAAGCTGAACCGGAGACAAGCCCGATGGTCCCTCTTCCTATCTCGATTCGACTTCACACTTCATCACTGACCAGGACAAAGCATGGGCAAAGCAGATGCGCTCTCCAGAAGGTCAGACCATGGATCCGGATCAGAGGACAATGAAAACATGGTTCTCCTCCGACCGGAGCTGTTCACGATCCGAGCTCTGGAAGGGATTACGGCATTCGGAGAAGAAAGAGACATCCTCCTAGACATACAAACAAAGCTTCGGACCTCAGGCCCAGAAGATCCAGTAGCCAAAGCTATCATAGAACTCCGACAAGGACATGCCAAATTGGTATGATCCGCTGAATGGATGGAACAGGACAGCCTCCTCCAATTCTGAGGGAAGATCTACATTCCAAATGATCCAGACCTTCGGAGACACATCGTTTCCCAGCACCATGACATGAGAATAGCTGGGCATGCGGGAAGATGGAAAACACT
>QLPG01001685.1:0-13129 GCA_003314385.1 Gomphus sp. MG54 | reverse complement strand
GTCATCTTGGAGTATTTCCAGGTCACAGGCAACATATCTTCTGCAATTTCTCCAGTATCTAATCCAAGGATAGGGGTCTGGGAATAGGAGGACTAATGGGTATTTGGTTGTGCACTCTCATTTTGTGTTTAAGAGAGAGTCGAATGGAGTGGGCAGGGTAATCAGGATAGGATAGTGCCCTGAACTCTGCCTCATATTTTACTCTACTCCTATCACGATATGCTGGTCTAGACGTCATTCCAAGAAATATGTATGGTTCTTGACTTTCTGGGAAATAGACTGCATCTCCTATCGCATATGATTGAGTGTAGATTGGATGGGATCGTCTTCTGAGTGAGAAATGTGCTAGTGGGGGTACGCGAAGATAATGATATGTTAATGGTTCTGCCTGGATGCATGTGTCCTGGGTGTTGTAGCGTTGTATGGGAATGAGCTCTGAAGAAGACATGATGACTAATTGGGAGTCTGAAGATCGGTGTACTGAATAGAATGGTTGGCTGTGTGATGTGGCGACAGTGAAGGTGATATGGGATGAGTGCTGTTGGAGTCTGATTTGGAACATGGTCGAGATCGGTCGCTTTACTGTCACCGAGTCAAGCATATGACACACACACATGATGAGGCCCCTAATTATATTCGTGAGCTTGTTACTACTTCTTTCATCTGACCATCCACTGTGAGACACTTCCTTATATGGACACATGCTGAGACACCCGAGTACTGAATCAAACCCTCGTCAATATTCCCAAACTGAAACATCTACATGTACATTAGAAACACATTTCCTTCTTTCTATTCCTTTTCCTATAATCCAAGACACCTATCCCATGATACAATTCCAATACTATCATTCTGAGACATTGTATCACATGTAGGTCATACCCTCATGGACAATTCACATGTCATTTTACTTTCACGTGTTTCTGATAACCAAATGTGTATAAAGACACAGTAGTACTCTGAATATTATAATTATTCAAAGTCTCATTAACAGTTCTAACCGCAAGTCAAGTAATTTTCTCTTGTCTGATTTCCCTGCAATTATTATTGCAGTGGTCTTTTCTTTTACTTGACTCTGAGTCTTAACATGCAGAAGATCAGCTTAGCTCAATATGCCTTGCTTACACCAATGGTCCCCGAGTGCACCTTAGCAAGCTCAAGCAGCACTTCAAGTTGATGATAAAGTGCCTGATAACCTCATTAAAATGGGCACATCAATGTCTATTGTAATAGTACCAACTTCACGATGCTGGCAGGAATTTGCCAAGTCCTATAGACTAATTGGGGTGGCTTGGCTTCAACATACTCATGTGTTTCACCCTACCTTCCATGCATGCCACTGATTTGGAACAGAAGAGATACTCAGGAGAGTGCCAAGAGTGTCAGCCTGAGTAGAGGACTTCAGACAGGAGGAGGGAAGTAGTGATTGGCATAGGTAACCCTGGAGTATTGTGTGCCTACCCATACCTGTACCCAAGAATACCCATACCCTTAGCAACAGGTAGCGGGTTATTGCAGGTACGGGTATGGGTACCTATGGGTATTGTTCTTACCCATGTGTTCAAAGGGTCAATGTATGGCTTGAGGGGTGGGTGCCGGTGCTAAATTTGCTTATATAAGTGAGGTTAGCACTGAACCTTGTTTATATAAGTGAGGTTAGCGCTGAACCTCACTTATCTAAGCATACCCACAAATTATATAAGCATACCCATGAAACCCACCTGCAGGTATGGGTTTGGGCCAGGTTGGAAATCCTGACCCTGACCCTTACCCGTGCTACCCATACCTGCTACCCATGCAGGTTTCCAATACCCATGCCAATCACTAGAGGGAAGACAGGAAGGCATAAGCCAAGTCAATATTCAGAATGAGAAAATGTCTACATCCATTGTCAAGTCTATGATACTGAGTACCAATTCACTCAGCAATACCAACTGACCGACCCTCACCTATATCATCCCTTACTATCATGCAGTCTCGGCTGGGCACATCTGGAAACATTATCTGGACCACCCCTCTCACCCTATCCCCTCTATCCCCTACTATTCTCTCATTTCCCATCCATTCCCTTATCTATTTTCCTTGGGAAACTTATTATTCCTTTATTATTCGGTCACAGTCCTATTGTTTTATCTTTGGCCTTTTTCCATTGTTTTATTCTCGTCCACTCCCTCATTATCTTATTCTCAGCCATATTTCATTATTGTCAAGTACACATACCGAGACTCTGGTAATTCAGCAGTGCTGACCAAGCAGTCATCCTATGTCCACGTACAAGTGTCCATGCTGCATGTACATCACTTGGTATGCTGGTTTCAGCTTGGCATATCTATCACCCACATTCCTTATCCATTACCCCTCACATACTCTATGCCACTCACCATCTATTGATCCTACCATGCCTACTCCTCATTCCTCGATCTGCTGACAGTAAAGCAATCGATCTCAACCATGTTCCAAATTAGACTCAGATGGCGCTCATCCCATATCACCTTCACTGTCGTCACATCAGACAGCCAACCATTCCATTCAGTACTCCAATCTTCAGACTCCCATTATATCATCATGTCTTCTTCAGAGCTCATTCCCATACAACGCTACAACACCCAGGACACATGCATCCAGGCAGAACCATTAACATATCATTATCTTTGCATACCTCCCCCAGCACATTTCTCACTCAGAAGATGATCCCATCCAATCTACACTCAGTCATATGTGATAGGAGATGCAGTCTATTTCCCAGAAAGTCAAGAACCATACATATTTCTTGGAATGGTATCTAGACCAGCATATTGTGATAGGAGTAGAGTGGAATACGAGGCAGAGTTCAGTGTACCATCCCATCCTGATTATCCTGCCCACTCCATTCCACTCACTCTTAAACACAAAATGAGAGTATACCCATTAGTCCTCCTACTCCCAGACCCCTATCCTTGGATTGGATACTGGAGAAATTGCAGAATATATGTTGCCTGTGACCTGGAAATACTCCAAGATGACTCAGTCCCCTGACTCATCCTAAGGCCCCTCAGGAGCAGTAGACAAGGTTGTTAGACATTTATTGGTGGACTTCTTTATTGTTCTTTTATATGTTTCCCCTTTTCTTGGCTTGACTCAGACCTGTTTCCTATCCTGTTAGTCTTTTCTCATTGTTACTCATCATCCTTACCTTTTGGTTAGTCAGCAATAATTGAAGGTATATGTAACACCCTTGAAACATGCACAAAGATAGAGGGGACCACAAGTGGAGTCAATGCCAACTCTATCCTGATGGTCACACAGACAAATCTCTTGCAGTTGTCACTGTCTGTCTTGCCCATCAAACAATTGTGCTTTGAAGAGCATCAAAATACATGCAAACCTCCAGGATACAACCCTAACATCTCCAGTCCAGACTGACTGTCAATGTTTCAGTATGCAGATTGCAGAAACCATTCATCCAGCAGGTAGTGGCCTAGAATGGGATGTATGGTGGAAGTTCAGAACCTCACCTGGAACAAGAAGTCCTAGGGGAATCTTGACTCTTATTGGGAACTTAGCCAATGCTAAGGTTGTAGCCAAAGAACGAGTCAACACTGTATGTAACTTGCATTCACCAGATGGGGGACCTGCTGTCTCACAAAAACACACAGGCCCAGGTGGCATGACGAGAACTCTTCAATAAGGGAAATATACATTTCTTTCAATATCTTGCTGATGGCTTGGTTGGTAATGGAATAAGTCCAGGAACCCCACCCTGTGTCTCAATGAAAGCAGGAAGTTAGGCATTTGTATATTGGAATGGGTCAATATATGTTGGAAGAGGTATCTTTACTGTTACTTATCTCCACTCATAGCACCAGCTCACAATCAACCAGTTTTAACATTTTATTCAAAGGAGGCCAGTAGCAGGAGTCAACATGCATAGCAGGCTACCACATCCACAATCAGTGCTTTGTCCTATATGGTGGCACAGACTTTTGAGAGGACAAACTCACCAAACTGCTTCTATTACATCCATTATGATAAGGATAACATTAGGGCTGAGAGATATCTGTTGAAGGTGATATATTCACCACTAGCGCTCTACTACTTTCTTTCTGTATTTCTCTTATTCTTTATTCTCCTGACTCCTAAGCTCTAATATAAGCGCCCGCTTATGTAAGTCCAAAAGTGGCACTTTGGTTTTTCATCTTTGTTCTTCCATTGACTCAAAACCAAAGGTTGACACCTTTGTCCTGTGTGAGCAGTAAGAAATCCTATTAGATTGCTTCTGCCAGCAGGTTATGGGCCCCATGTTGGGATTATTCCAACATATCAAGCCTAATATAATCAAAATTCCCAACTTTCCTCACTCTTTTGGATGGGGAATTATCGGTATATTTTCCATTATTTTTCTCTTATTTTTTCCTTTATTTTTTAAGCTGTATTATTATATTTTGAACAATGTGTCATCGGAATTCGAACTCTGCTGGAGCATCATGAGCGATCCTCAAAATTCGAAGTTATGGTCATATGACATCATATGGCTCATACTATCTGCATGCATTCGCATGCAGTAGTATTTCCTCCTCAGTGTTGACCACCACACCGAGGGGGTGAGCAAAATAATTCTAGTATGCAATATAAACTAAATCTTTTCTAGTTCTTTTATTAGGTAGTTATTTCTATAAATTTAGTATTGACCACCACACTGAGGGGTTCTTTTATTAGTCTGTGTGTCCCTTGTGCACCTACCAAAGTTGCAATTATATATATTAAGGCCATTTCTCTACACCCTGGGCGGGCTCTTACTCCTCTCACACATTCTATAATAACTCAAGACCCACAAAGTCATCCCATGTCTATTGATACTATACAACCAAACATGGATAACTCAACCTTTTGTCTTACACTGCTAAACAATACAAATTATCGTCAGTGGAAAGGAGAAATGCATGCAGTTTTCCAAAAGAAAAAGTTATGGTCACTCATCACCAGAAAAAGAAAAAGACCAACAGAAGCTGAAAAGGGTCAAGCTTGGGATGATGAAGCAGCCATGGCTGCTGGGGAACTTTTCCTTGGAGTTCAAGTTGAGCAACGTGTTCATCTAAATGACATTGCAGAAGACCCAGTCAAGATGTGGCTCAAACTTGAGGCTGTACATCTCTAGAAATGCCCAGGTACACAATTCAATGCATATGACAACCTCTTCACAATTCATATGAAACCTGAAGAAACCTTGTCCTCACTCATGAACCGAGTTGATCAGGCAATAATTGGAATTCAAAACTTATGCCCAGCCAAGTTCACATTGGAAAAGATGGACCAGGAGTTGGCATGTATGGCAATGATCCATGCACTTTCAGAGGACTACTCATCCTTTGTGTCAGCTACCCTGTTACTCACAGACCTCAACAAAGAAAAATTACAGAGTGCATTTATGACTGAAGAGGCACAAAGACATTACAGGGAAATCACACCAATGGCAGCACTTAAAGCCTCAACTCTAGCACAAACCACCCCCAAAATATGCACCTTTTGCAGATATAAAGGTCACACTCCAGAGGTGTGCACCAGGTACCTCGGGGATAAAAAGGAAACACAATGCCAGTTAGCTGCTTAACGGACGATAAAACAAAGTGGATTGTCACCTGTCACCCCACAAATCCCACATGACGTATAAGAATCTACCAAAGTCAACACATCTGAGTTTGCTGGAAATGCAAGTAATCTTTACCTTGAAACAACCAATCCTTCCCCTATCATTCCAGTTACAGAATCCAACTCACGATGGAGTGTAGATTCAGGTGCCACAGCTCATATGACACCTCACCATCACTGGTTGTGAAACTTCACTCCTGCTATCATTCTGATCCGACTTGCCGATCACAAAGTTGTATATGCCACAGGCCTTGGCACTGTACAGTTTATCCCTAAAGTAGATGGAAAACAGTTTCAAGGAGTTGATTTCACCAGAGTGTTACATGTCCCTACACTATGGAACAATCTATTATCAATCCTCTTTCTTACCCAAAAAAAGAAATTCACTGTTACCATAAAGAAAGACCGTGTCAATTTTGTCCAAGACAACAAGCTCCTCTTCACTGCTGAAGTAAACAATAACAATGTTGCTCTTTTAAATGGAACTACAATGCTCCTCAGTGAAAAAGTCAACATTGCAAGCCTTGATCTCACCCTCTGGCATCGCCACCTCAGCCATCTAAATATCAACAATGTCTGGTTACTGATCAACAATCACCTGGTAAATAGAATAAAACTCACTTCAAACAAACTTCCTCCAGTTATTTGTGGACCTTGTCTTGCTAGAAAACAACACCAAGCTGCATTCCCAACATCACTCATGTGATCTGCGAAACCACTTGACCTCATACACACCGACCTTCATGGTCCACTCCCAGTCAGAACACACTCAGGCTTCCGATACTGGGTAATCTTTATAGATGACAAAACACAATTTAAAACTATATATCTCTTGCCCAAGAAAATTGAAGCACTCACTGCTTTCAAACAGTTCAAGGCATGGGCTGAAACACAATTGGGTTCCAAGATCAAGTGTCTTTGGGGTGACAAAGGAGGGGAAGGATGTCAACGGAGTTTGAGGCCTTTACATCACTACATGGCATAGAGCACCAACATACCATCTGAGATACGCCACAGCAGAATGGAGATGCTGAAAGAGGAAACCAAACAGCAAGTGAAGCTATCACTACAATGCTGTCTGAAGCCAAATTACCAGCCATATTCTGGGGAGAGGCACTATCTGCCTTTGTGAATATGTATATGGAATAGGAGCTCAACACGTGTTTTTAAAAATAAAACACCATTTGAAGCATGGTATAACAGAAAACCCTCTGTCAGTCACCTCAGAGTCTGGGGATGTATAGGATACGTACATGTGCAGAAAGATTTAAGAAACAACCTGGGATCACCCACTTGAAAATGCATCTTTGTCAGCTATCCTACCAGATTCAAAGGCTGGAAATTCTATGACCCTGAAACACAGAAGTTAATAGTAAGCAACAATGCAAAATTTGATGAACTTAACTTTATAGGCATGCGAATCACACCACCTGACATGGCCAAATCTCCATCAATTGAAATTCCAATAGAAAATAACCTAGACTCACCAGTAAATCTATCTACTCTGCCTCTCTGGCACAGTATATGAGTCCATAGACCCCCAGGTACCTCCTGGGAGATAGACCACAGCAGGATACATTGACAAGTTGAAAACTTAGATGCAGAATCTGAACGGGAGGTGATTGATCAAGCAGAGATGTGCCAAACTCTGCCAGACTCGTTCCTTACTCCCATGTCAGCTGTAGAAGCTGTTCTACAAGCCAATGATATTGAACCATGTACCCTAGCAGAGGCACTTAAGCGGCCAGATGGGGATCGCTACCTAGAAGCTGCAGTTGAAGAAATCAAAGCACTCATTGACCATGGAGTATGAGAACTAGTCAAACTTCCAGCAGGCAGAAAGGCCATTGAGTAACGGTAGGTGTTTCGAGTCAAGCATAATATGGATAGAAGTATAGAACAATACAAAGGTAGAATGGTTAAAAAAGGGTGTAGTCAACAACCAGGACTGGACTACATGGAAAGATATGCACCCACCAATAAATGTGTAGCTCTACAAGCTGTACTTGCCATGGTAGCTCTGGAAGACCTGGAAATTGAGTCACTTGATATCTCCAGTGCCTTTCTCAATGGAGATATAGATACCGAGGTCTATGTGCAGCAACCCAAAGGTTTTAATGAAGGTGGTCCTGATACCATGTGGAAACTACTCAAGTCCTTATATGGATTAAAGCAGTCACCACATGCCTGGAATAAAAAGTTATACTCGGCACTACAGGCACTAGGTTTTCACTGAATAAAATCTGACACGAGCATTTACGTTTAGGAACACAATGGCATGCAGATAATTGTCCCTGTCTTCATGGATGACCTCACTCTAGTTTCAAAATTAGCTGAAATGATAGTAAAAATCAAACAAGAGCTGGCAACACACTTTAAACTATGAGACCTTGGACCAACATCTAACCTCTTAGGTATTGCAATCACATGGGACCAAACATCACATAAACTCTGTCTATCACAATGGCAATACATCATCGACATACTGAAACAGTTTAATTTAAGTGACTGCGCACCTGTTGTGATACCTATGGAACCAGGACTGAAACTATCTCAATCCATGGCTCCATCCACATCAGAAGAGATTATGCAATGAAAAACATACCATACACATCCACAGTTGGATCATTGTTGTACCTGACAGTTGCGACATGCCTGGACATTGCATATGCAGTTGGAGTAGTCTGCTGGTTCACTCAAAACCCAGGACTTGCTCGCTGGAAAGCTGTGAAGCATATCTTCAGATATCTTAAAGGCACACAAGACCTGTCAAGTCCACGTACCAAGACCCATCCGCCGGCAGTGCCGACCGAGCAATCATCCTATATCCACGACAAAGTACCCGCGTTGCCTGCATAACACTTGGTGCGCCAGTCCTGGCTCAGCACATTTGCCACCCACACTCCTCGGTTCGTCTCACCTCAGGACTTCATGTCCTTGTATTATCCTCGGATGAAACCCCATTGTTTTATACTCGGCCACTCCTTATTGTCCCATCCTGAGTCACGACCCTATTGTCCCATCTTTTATTGTTCTATCCCCGTTTTGCATTCCTTGTTCTAATTTTGTTCGTTGTGGACAACAACCACATGCTCTGCATATCTTGTTATCCCACATTCCTTATTCCACATGTCGCTTCTTAACCTATATAAGTAGGACATGGATGTACATACTTCCTCATTCTGGGTATCAACTAGGCTTAGGCCCTTCTACCTTCTTCTCTCCTGTTAAGTCCTGGACTCGGGCCGGCATCTTCAGCATCCCCCTGAGTATCTGTCTGTTGCAAATACAGTGGCACGCACGGCAAGTAGGGCATAACGCATGAGTATGTTGAAGCCAACGCCACTACTCTTGGCCTGCAGGACTTGGCCATAGTCCGCCCGACCTTTTGACAACACCCCTCGGCAGTACCGAAGTCCATCAGTATCTGACTCCTGACAAGACCTTAATCTCACCTTTTCACCTGTCACACCTCATGAACTGTTCCAAGCTTATGCCAATGCCAACCATGGGGGAAATACCGATAATGGCAAGTCAATCAGTGGTTTCCTTATCAAAATTGGATCTGGAGCTGTCAGCTGGTCAAGCAAGGTTCAACCTGTGGTTGCATTATCTACCACAGAAGCTGAATATATCGCTGCTGTTCACGCTGGCAAGGAGGTCATTTTGTTCCGACAGTTTCTCATGGAACTTGGCATCACATTTGACTCTCCATCCACAATCAATCCATGATCACTGTCTCTAAAAATCCTGAGCATCATGGATGCATGAAACACTTAGACCTACGCTTCTTTTAGCTCTAGGATGAAGTTGAAAAGGGAACCATATCACCAGCATTCATCTCTACAAATGAAATGGTGCCTGATCTTCTTACCAAACCACTCAAGTGAACGAAAGTTGAAACCTATCAGAACATGATGGGTCTTGAAGCTCCACAGTGGTGACTTATCAGGGGAGGGTGTTGAAGGTGATATATTCACCACTAGAGCTCTACTACTTTCTTTCTGTATTTCTTTTATTCTTTATTCTCCCGACTCCTAAGCGCCAATATAAGCGCCCGCTTATGTAACTCCAAAAGTGGCACTTTGGTTTTTTGTCTTTGTTCTTCTATTGACTCAAAACCAAGGTTAACACCATTGTCCTATGTGAGCAGTAAGAAATCCTATTAGATTGCTTCTGCCAATAATATCTTCTCCTGCCATCAATTCATTTCCTTTGTAGGCTCCAGGAGGAGGTAAAGTTTGCCAATTTGCAGACAATCTTGGTGGACAACAAGGACTGGGCCACTTTCCAGGAGTTGTCCAAGTGTTTGCAGGCATTGGGATCAGCGATAAAGGACCTGAAAAGTACCACAAAGGGAGGAAAAAAAGGTGTGAGGTATGCATGACTCTTGCACACTCTCACCTCTAGTTGGACAACTTGTATTGTATTGTTTTTACATGGAACTATATGTATGTAGAAACCAGGTAGAGAAAGGCCTAGGCAAATTTTTTTTATCTTTTTCTTTCTGTCTGAATGAATTTGGCCCCTTTGGAATAGGTCTGTCTGGGTCCAAATCTTTTTCCCTGGCCCTCAATTTCCACATCCGAACATTTTGTCGTTCAAGCTCATTCGAGCAAAGTGAACCTCCTCCCTTATTTTGAGGGGTCCTTTGAAATGACTGGTATTTGGCCACATATGACTTGTTTTGTGTATTAAGGTAGAAGACAAATGGTTTCCGCTAAGGTCACGTGACTCAAGTGTCACGCTCACCATTTTGCACAAGGATCTGGCAGCATCGACAAAAAAATTATTCTGAAACCACAGATCAATAGCATAGAACTATATGTACATATTGTTGGTTTTAATTTTTGAAAAAAATCACTATTGCAAGTGTAGTATATCCAAACTTTCAAACATCTTCTCAAAATTCATAAACACATTTTTTAAGCAGTCTGACACTGTCAAAAAATTTTTTGATCACAAAATTTTTGTGCTGATGTAATCACCTATATAAGGAAATATTCCATATATAGAAAGTCTTTCCCACCAGTAATACTGACAGTCCCGGGTGTCTGTTGCCATCAAAAATCTACTAGAACATGCCTAAACTCAAGAGAAGCTGGACAGTATCTAATCTTGGGACCCATGCCATCAAGGTTTAGCCCTTTAATCTGTTCAGGATGAATTGTTGACAAGAATTTCCCTACATGATCATGGAGCACATTTGCCAGATCCCACACACTTATTGGCACAATGCCAACAGTTTAAGTGTGTACCTGGGCAAACCAACTGCTGTTGCCATCGGATTCTATTCAATGAACCAGATTTTGTTGGGCAGAAATCCAAACTTGAGGAGCTTGTTGAATCACGTGGGTACCAGATGATTTTCTATCCAAAATTCCATTGTGAAGTCAGCTTCATTGAACAATGCTGGGGATTTGCCAAGAGGGTGTACCGGGAGTTTCCTGCATCATCATCAGAAGCTGATCTTGAAAGGAATGTTATTCTTGCTCTGAATGCTGTGCCTTTGGATTCAATGAGAAGGTATGTCATGCACTTATCTCACTTATCCACTTATCTGTTATACTCCCATTGCATTTGTATGCTGTTTCATTCAGTCATTGACACTTGTTTCTTTCAGATTCTCCACAAGATCATTACTGTCAGGGGAACCCCCGATCATGAACCCTGGCCAGCACCGACCTGCCCATACTCCGCACCCGCCGACCGAAGTCTGTTCGACCCACTCACGGCAGTATCAAGCACACCGCGCACCAAACCATCACCCCTGTTGGCGAGTACCCTTCAGAGGGGTCAGCTGTAACCCTTGGCCCCCCTTTCGTCATCTGTTCTCAGGGTCGAGGCCCTGGCAGAACTTCCTGATCGGTATGGAGGGTGATGCCTGATAGAGCGCGGAGCGCTATAGAGATGGTGCTTATATACAGTAGTCGGTGGGCGAAGGGTTCCCTAGAGTTTTCTCTTTGGATCCCCCTTCACCAGGTAGGCTAGCCCCCATGTATTAGATACTATATTAAATCTTTGGATCCCCCTTCGCCAGTGCGCCACCTCAGGGTAGAACGCCTGCTTAGGTTGCCCTTACAGTAGAAAACTCTCTCTTTCAAGAACCGGCTGCTCCATCGTATGACTCCGAATTGGATTTCTTCGGAAGTAGTGACGGCAGCAGCCCCTCCTCATTCACTTACAAAATCTCACTTTCCATGGACTTGCCATCAGCCCAGGAGTTATTGGACCAACTGGCCGGTATAGAACAAGAGTTACTAAGAGAAAGAAGAGAGAAGCAGGACCTGGAGACGAGGCTGAACGTGTTACAGGCGACCATGACGAACCTAGTGGCAGGCCTCCAGACCCATGTGCGGCAGCCCGCGAAACGAATGGTAGAACCCACTAAGCCCTCCGAGTTTGATGGCGACCATTCGCACGGGCGTGTGTTCATGCAGTCTTGCACCTTGTACCTCGGCATCTGTGCTGCCGATTTTCCCGATGAGCAGTCTCAGATCCTCTGGGCATTGTCCTTTATGAAGACAGGAAGAGCAGCGACCTTCTCTAGCCAAGTGTTCACACACGAAGCAAAGACAGGCAGACCGCTCTACGCCAACTGGAAGGCCTTCGTGGAAGCCTTTCGGGAACACTTCTACCCCTTGCACGAGGCCACTGAGGCAGCAAACCAATTGGAGTTGCGTCAGTACCACCAAGGCAAGCGTTCAGTTGACGAATATATCGACCAATTCAAAGACTTAGTTGGAAAGGCCGAATACACGGATAGGTGGTCCATCGTCATGAAGTTTCGACGAGGCCTTGACCCCACTATCCAAAGTCGCATCGCACTGATGCTAGACGGGAGACCGAAGGATGACGACATCTTGGTGTGGTGTCATGATTTCTCTACTCCTTTCTCTATTACTTGTTATTGGACTCCGCTACTCCGCCAGACCATATGTATAGTTCTTAGGTAATTAGTTAAAGCTCAGTCTTGAGCTGGTCAATACACTGACAAGTATCATTGCTCATTTCCTTCTTCCGCTCTCCAGTATTGAAGCTCTTGTTGTTGCTGACATTAGCTCAAGACTATTATATCCCTACAACACCCTATCATGGATGTTGATCTCCTACAACAAATTCTCGCAGGCCTGCAGCAAAACAATGCAGACCTGACTGCAATGGTGAACAACCAGACACACCACCTTAACCAACACCTAGCGTCACTACAAACCCAAACACCCCAGCTGACATCTACAACCACCTCCTCTATCTCATCAGCTGGCAAAATCGCAAGACCAGAACCATTTGATGGCTCAGCAGAGAAGATTGATATCTTCCTGCGCGAGCTCTACCTGAACTTCGAGGATGATACATCTTATTTCAAAGTGGACCATATGCAAAAGATCCGCTTTGCCTTGTCCTATATGAAAGTGAAGTTTGCGGCTCAGTGGGCAAGTCGTATGACAGGGGAACTGGAAGCAGGAACACGCAGCTACCAGAGTTGGGAGGAATTCCGTACTGA
>QLPG01001679.1:0-14434 GCA_003314385.1 Gomphus sp. MG54 | reverse complement strand
ATTCTGAAGAGTAAATCTCAAACCCTTCTACCAAAGTGGAAGGTTTCTCGGTTAAAAAACACAAAGGTACACAAAAACATTGTAAAAGAACTAAATCAGATTTATAGAACATCCATGGAAATAATCCTAGGCAAGGGTAGAATAATAGTTTACGCCCATAAACTATTCTTCCTACATGTAATTGACAAGTTACCTGCCAAGGCCCCCTCTAAACAATTCTTTTTGGACATCAACCCAGACAGGCATTAACTTGCTGTCGTCTTGTCGGAGAACTTGACCAGGCTTTATCACACCAAAGTTTTGTCACGCTTCTCGGGTTACCTCTTTAACGGTTCCAAAACACTTGGCTCAGTACATTCGGTTCATCATTTGGTTCATTATCCCTATCCCACCCTCCTATTCTTCATTATTCCCTGTCCTTTCCCTTGCCTGTTTACCCTCAGGACATTCACTCTTTGTTGCCACTCGGCAGTGGCCCTATTGTTTTATCTTTGGCCACTCCCATTGTTCTATTCTCACTCACTCTTTTGTCCTCGGCCATACTTCATTGTTCTATTGTTGTCCACATTCCTTGTTCTATTCCTAATTATTGTGGACAATACCTCCACATGTTTCTTCATACCTTATTGTTCTCCATTCCTTGTGCCACTCTGTTCCACATCTCACTTATTAGCCTATATAAGTAGCCAATGTATGTAAATGGTTCTTCGTTCTGGAAATCAACTAGGTTTATGCCTTCTTGTCCTCCCCTCTCCTGTCCCAAGTCCTTTACCTGGGCCAACACTCTCGGCACCCTCCTGGGTATCACTTCTGTCCCAAATCAGTGGCATGCATGGAAAGTAGGGCGCAATGCATGAGCACGTTGAAGCCAAGCCACTACTCCTGGCCTGCAGGACTTGGCCACTCCTCGGCATTCCCGGAGCCTGACACTGACTGACAGATCTAGTGATATGACAGATGGATGGGTGGACTGAGATTGTCCTGATGGAAGATTTAGTAGACATGTTTATATATTTAGTAATAACCAA
The DNA here is from genome assembly GCA_003314385.1 of Gomphus sp. MG54. Lineage (NCBI taxonomy): Eukaryota > Fungi > Basidiomycota > Agaricomycetes > Gomphales > Gomphaceae > Gomphus > Gomphus sp. MG54. The sequence continues at coordinate 13,406 of QLPG01001679.1, read as the reverse complement.
ATTAGCAGTACTGGATCATGAATTCTGAAGGAGAACAAAATAAAGGGGTAACTATGAAATAGATGCTGATATGATCAAGCATACAAGGCAGGTTTACCAAGAATTTCAGTACCCAATCAGGTGATGCAAAGAATTAAAAATGGATAAAGAGACATAAAAGCATTGATCTAAACCTCACTACTGGCATCTGCTAAGTCAACGCAACTCTCAGTGTGCTTAGAGGCTAATGGGTGGAAGACTAGTTTTTGGTCACCATTGCTGAGGACTCAGCATTGATGTCCAAGGCATCAGTTGCCTAGGGGATGGAGTCGGACGTGGTAGTTGTACGGGCTTTGGTTGCCTTGGGGCATTTGGCAACCTTGTGATTACTAGCAGTACAGAGGAGGCACAGGTTGTTGTCCATGTGTCTTGGTCATTCGGTTGGGAGGAGCTTGCTATCCTTGCCAAGGGTCTTGGTGTACTCAGGTGGATTGGGCTTAGATGTTTTACCATCCTTATTTTTAAACATATCCTTGTTGCTGCTGTTATCATTACTGTTATTTTGCTGGTGGTTGTCCGAGGTGGATCTGTTGCCAGGCTTGTCCAATTTCATATCTTTCTTTGGCTCATTACTGCCCTCTACAGACTGCTCAGCCTTTTGTTCCCAATATCTCATGTTGATCCTTTGAACATGGTTTTCAAGTTTGTCTAGAGTGTGGAGTTTGTTGAAGTGGATGAGACCATCCTTGATGCATTTTGGTAGTGCTGTGTATGCTTTGTGAAGGAGAGCATTGTTGTTGTAATCGACAAAAGCCGTGAGCCTGTAAAATTCCACAAAAAACCTAGTGGCTTTGTGGTTGTCCTGCATAGTTAGCTTTTCAAGAGCCATCTCAGCATCAGCTCTTTTATCCCAAGAGCCAAAATTGATCTGTAACTCATCGATACAAAGCTCCAAATTGCTGTTCCAGTGAGGTTCTGTATTTGGATTCCCTGTCAGATAGGGCTCAAAACATTCCAGAGCTGTTCCCTTCAGGTAGGAAACCATGTAATTAACTTTTTGCCTATCATTGGGAAATAAATTGGGCTGGGTATGAAAGTTCATTCTACAAAGGAAGATGAAACCCTTTAACTTCTTTAGGTTAGTCCCATCGAAGGGTTCTGGTTCTCAAACCCTGGCGGCTTGACCATCCTGCCAGTGGTTCTGGGTGGTTCTGCCGAGTTTGAGGATGGTGTTTAACAGATCGTTATTGTTGGCCAGGTTTATAGGGGCCCTGGCCCTAGGAGGTGGCCTAGTTTGCAGAGCCTGCCTGGCCTGGCTCGGGGAGCTTGCCTGGCTTGCAGTGGTACAGCCATAGGCTGAGGTGGTGTGGCCATGGGTTACAGAGGTGCGGCCACAGGTTGATGGGGTGTAATTGTGGGTTGAGGAGGCATGGCTACCAGAGTGCAAGGAGGTTCAGGCATGTTTGCCTGCTGATTTTGCTGAGACTGTTCCTTGGTTTTGGCATCTGTATCATATTATACCAAACCAGGTTCATCCTCTGTCAGATGGGGTTCTTGATTGTCATTGTTGTAGTCTGCATATTTGATGTTGTCATTGACTACCTCTTTGATGCATGGCTCTTGCTCAAAGGGGGAGGCAAGGCACCACAGTTCGATTGCTGGTGAGGGATAACCAATGAGAAGGGGTGGGGTGCTGGAGGCCTCATGCTCCCCCTTCATTGATTTACTGTGGGGGTGAGCCGATTGTCTTCCATATGGGCTGTTGATCTAGTACATGGGGGCATAATCATAAGAACTGATGTGGCATGGAAACAGTGTCACTCTGAATATACTGTTAAGTCTTGGTAATGCTGATAGTGCAGACGGGAGTTAGTCAAGTCCTGCAGACCAATTGGGGTGGCTAGGCTTCAACATACTTGTGCATTGTACCCTGCTATTCCATATATGCCACTGATTTGGACAGAAGAGAGACCCAGGAGTAGGGAATAGCATGGGTTCGGCCAACCCGCATGGGTCACTGGGTTGGGTGCCCTTGGGTGCGGGTGCAGGTCAAGCCCAGAGCACCCATGACCTAGCCCAACCTGGTGCGTCAACCATGTATATGTGCATGTGTACATGTACAACACCCAACCAGCCACTCGCTCCTGTCATATGTGTGTGTGTACAACATGCACATGTATATGACACACATACGCCACATATGGATATAACACGCATGCGCCACACGCACATATGACACACACGCGCTGCACTGTATGACATGCACATGCTGACACTAACGAGCCATACGTGCATGCGTACAATGTGTTCATGTTGGTGTGTGTGTATACAACACATTCGTGTTGGCATGTGCATGTACAGCGCATTTGCATGTGCACATACAATGCATCTATGTCAGCGCATTCAAGTTGGCATGTACACGTACAGCATGTTCGTGTCGGTGCATTGGTGTTGGCATGTTCATGTCAGCATGTTCATGTCGGCACATTCATGTCGGCACATCTGTGTACTGCACATTCGTGTTAGCGCATGCATGTACAGTGCGTTCGTGTTGGCATGAACGTGACGTATGACATGAATGCACCACAGGTGTGTGGGTGCGCCATGCACCTGACACCCATCGACCCATGGGAAAAAACCCATGGGTTGATGGGTTTGGATTTCCCATGGGTTGGGTGCGGGTCACCCACATTTGACCCATGGGTGACCCATGCCATTCCCTACCTAGGAGGATGCCAAGAGTATTGGCCCGAGTAGAGGACTTTAGACAGGAGAAGGGCAGACAAGGGGATGAAAACCAAGTTGATATTCAGTGTGAGGAACTATCTACATACATCTGCTACTTATATAGGTTAAGAAGCAAAATGTAGAACAGGGTGGCATAAGAATGGAGAACAAAAAAATCAAGAATAGAATAAGAAATATAGGCAAGAATAGAATAATGAAATATGGCTGAGAATAGAATAATGAGAGAGTGGATGAGAATAGAACAATGGAATTGGCTGAAGATAAAACAATAGGGCTGTTATAGCCCATACCTCCAACAACCCCCACAACCACCCCCCCTTATTCCGAGACCTTTCCGACCGAAAGGACGAAGGACCGTTTTCCGTAATCTCCGTTCCCAACGAGTCCGACCCAGAGTCCACTTTCCGCTTCCGATCCTGTCGCGACCGAGACACCACCTCCGAGTCCGTCCCCGACCGAGACTCAATACTTTGATAACCGACGCGCAGGACTATCGCGTACCTCGCTCCCTTGTTCTCTCTTTATATTGACCCCCTTGTACTTTCCTTTCCCTTGTTTTATGACCGGCTAAGGATAGTACAAAGAGCGTTACATGTATATAGTCTCACAGTCGATCGGACTGTTCGCTAGTACGAATATCGAATTAGTTCCCCCCCCGGTTTCCGATTCATTTCCGGTAAACCCCGCCTCCCTTCCGAAATTAGGGACAGACGATCGAGGAGGGCGCAACACATAAGTTGAAGCCAAGTCCCTTCGACTTCGAATACCTCAGTGACCGGTTGAACCATTCTGCGACCTACCCTGAATTTCCGACACTTCCGTCCCCATCCGTAGTCCGCCTGACTCCCGTCTCGGTCCTCGGCCCCGTCACGGACCTTCACATCGACCGGACAACCCCTTCGGAAGTGCTAGCTAAGCGCCTGATACGTGGACTTAACAAGGGCTGTGACCGAATAATAAACGAATAACAATTATCCCTAGGGGAAATGGGTAAGGGAAGGGATGGGTAATGAGGGAATAGTGATGGATGGAGGGTGTGGGACAAGAGTGGTAAACCAGATAATGTACTGAATGTACCAAGCTGGGGCTATAAACTGGTGATAGAAGACTTATCACTAATGTGTGGGTAAGGGTCGGTCGGTCAGTATTGCCAAGTTATCGGATACTTGGTACATGTACTTGACAGCAGCAGGTGGTCCTCAAAAATGGACACAAACTGATCAGCATCTATCTTCCCCTCAATCTCTGCAAGCTGGCCAACACCATTCTATCCCATGCACTCCCATACCATAATATTTCCCCCTCTAAACTTGACTGTCCCCTGCACCTCTCTCTCAATCAATCCCTCCCCCTTCTGTTTCTAGACCCACTGCCTCCCACCTGTTGATTTTGGTCTCATCTGACCAAATGTCCCTCTTCCAGTCCTCTACAGTCTACTCTCTGTGCTTCAAATCAAAGGCCAACCTCAGCTGTCTATGCCTTGCACTGAGGAAGGGCTTTTTCTTCTTCACCACAGCCTTGAATGAATGTTTCCTGAGAACTTTTCTGACTATTTCTGAGGAGACTGGATGGGGGGTAATTGTATTGATATGTTTGGTGACCTGAGTAGCATTGGCAGCTCTGCCAGTAGCAATTTGTGATAAAATAGCATGTTGATCTCTAGAGGAAAGCTTGGGAGGATGACCTCCAGAGGAGCAGGGCTGGTTGGGATGGAGAGTTCTGAGAGTCCTGGATACTGTGGAACGGCTGAGGCCAAGTCTTGAGGCAATAGTGTGAGTGGAATGACCATGAGAGGCCAAGGAGAGGATGTTTTCTTTTTGAGCAGAGGAAGTAGAGTGCATTGGAGTGTAGTGAAGTTCTGAACATATTAGGGGGGATTAAATACCTTAATTTGAGTTCTATAAAAGATAAGATTACCATAGTAACCATCTATCAAGGGTTGTGTGTTATATAATAGATGGGGCATCAGATTCTGATTGTTCTGATATGTTATAGCCCATGCCACCAATAAACTCACATTAAACCCCACAACCACCCACACTGTTTCTGGGACCTTTCTGACTGCTCAAAGCCTGAATAACCACTTTCTGAATTCTGATGTATCAATCTGAGGTTCTGTGTTTCCGAACCTCTGAAGATTCCAAAGCCAAGGTTCCACCCCTTTAATAAACGACATGCAGGATCATCACATACCTCACTTCCTTGTTTTTCATTCTATATTGCCCCTTGTACTCTCTTCCCCCCCTTGTCTTTACTTGGCAAAAGATAGTACAAAGACTAGATACATGTATATAAGTCACCAGTCAACTGGACTATTTGCCAGTATAAATATCGACTTAATTCTGCATCATAGTTTCTGATTCAGTTCTGGTAAACTTTCTAACTTTCCGAAATTAGGGACAGATGATTGAGGAGGGTGCAACACATAAGTTGAAGCCAAGTCCCTGTGACCTCAAACCACTCGAATCACCCTATACCGTGAACAGTCCTAGACCCCCTGGCACTTCCTGTCTTTCTGTCCCCATTCTGATTCTGATCATGAACCGACCTTTAGTCCCTCCACCTCTGGAGTACAAACCCCCTCTTGGAAATCATTCAAAGCCTCTAGAAACCCTTCTGGAAGCCTCTAGCTAAGCACCAACATGCGGAATTAACATGATACCATCTCACAAAACCGAGTCAATGGGCCTTTGATTTGAATTGCCCGTATCTTCATCACCCCTGATCAGAATTATATAATTTTTAATGGTTGCATAGCCCTGATCAGATTCTTTCTTTGATACACCAACACTTTTTTCATATATGTTTTACATTCAAGCTATTCAATGAATAGTCCAAAAGCACCAAACATTGACTCAGTTTTGTGGCTCGCTGTATTTGTGCATGTGTACAATGTGCACTGGCCACATGCACATGCATATGACACACACCCACTGTATGTGCACATGTATGATATATACCTGCTGCATGTGCATATGTACGACACACACCTGCCACACACATATACATATGACATACACCTACCACACACACATGTATATGCATGTGACATCCATGTGCATGCATACAATACACATCTACCAGAAGTGCATGCATATGACATGCACATGTATGTGTATAACACACCTAACACCTGTCAACCCATTGGAAAAAACCCATGGGTTGATAGGTTTGGATTCCCATAGGTTGATGGGTTTAGTTCCCATGGGTTGATGGGTTTGGGTTTCCATGGGTCAATAGGTTTGGATTCCTATAGGTTGATGGGTTGGGTTCCCATAGGTTGATAGGTTTGGGTTCCCATAGGTTGATGGGTTTGGGTTCCCATGGGTTGATGGGTTTGGGTTCCCACGGGTTGATGGGTTTGGGTTCCCATGGGTTGATGGGTTTGGGTTCCCATAAGTTAATGGGTTTGGGTTCTCATAGGTTAATGGATTTGGGTTTGGGCTCTCATAAGTTGATGGGTTTGGGTTTCCATAGGTTGATAGGTTTGGGTTCCCATGGGTTTAGATGCAGGTTACCAAAACTTGACCCATGGGTAACCCATGCCATTCCCTAGAAACAATGTACCATTGCTTTATCGTCCACTGAAGCCAAGTATATGGCACTCTGCAAGTGCACAAAGCATGCAAAATAGACAGTATCACTCTTGTAGCAACTTGACTTCAATGTTGACCTACTGTTTGAACTTTATTCTCATTTATAAGGAGCCTATACCAGTGTAGCTAACAATGTATTTCATAAATGGACCAAGTATATCAACATTAAATTTCACTATATACATGGCCTCCTTTAGTAGGGGATCATCAACAACACAAAAGATAATGTCACAACCTCTGACAAAGTCTTTACCTTGAGATTGATACTCTTTTCTCAGATGCAAATTTGGGTTCATCAATGTCTCAATCATGGAGGAGTGTTGTAAAAGCATTGATTCTTGAGACACATGTAGTATAATATATCTTTTTGTATTGACACAATAGGACTCCACACTGCACACTCACTATTATTCCTCTTTAGCTTACTATATATAAACAGACAATAAGACTAGTAGTATAAATACTCTACTTAATGTACAACAACTCTACAGACTCACTTCTGAACTTGTCTTAGATATTTTCATCCTACCAATCTATAATAGACTTGCTTCTGAGCTCATTTTAGGTGTTGAACAGGAGTTTGCCATTTCAATATATACATGTAAGTATAAATGCATGTGATCACTAGCAGCTATACAGTAGCAGATGCATTACATGAAACCTCAGTGAATTTGCCATTCACTAAGGTGAGCATTGAATATTCTAATTATTAGTATCCTCATACTCATATCCATTTGTATAGTTTACATATAGGTAGCTACCAATTGTTAGAACCTTATCAGACAAGTTTCCAGTTTCTTTTTTTGACTAACTACATGGTTATATTTCCTTTTTTAGTAACCCTACTTTGCTACACTCTTAGCCATATGATCTAGACTTCAGTCTGGACCTCAGCCTAGACTTTGCTTATACTATTTTCCTTATTTAGCTTAATTCTCCACTTGTTCTATTTTCCTATTATAGTAAGTTCATTGAACCTTACAATTGGTTGCATCAAACTTCACTTGCTTCCTTTGTTCTAATTTTTGCATTGTTCATTTATTCTTAAAGAGGATCTCCCCTTTGAGATCAGGATCTAATTTGAAATACTAGTTTAGTATATATATATGTAGATTAGTTTTCAGGCAGTCAGAAATTTGACTAAGATTTCTACTCATCTGTACAAACCTCACTTTTTAAAGTTAGGAACTTCTAAGGTTTGGAAGGCACAGCACATAAGCTTAAGTGAAGCTTAATTCCAAACATCAATGAGGATACAACTTCACCAACCTATACAAGAACCTTGCTTGAGCTCATTCTTACATGTACAACCTTGGTCTTGACACCAATATCACATACAGTATAGTAGACTTCCTTGATACAGGATACCTCCTTGATACAAATTGATTTTCCAAGGTCTATTCTCATTCCAGTGATACAGAGTTCTCATTCCAGTGATACAGAGTTTTGCACACAGAATCTAATATATATAAGCAACCTTTAAGCCAAACCATATAAGGGGGGGAGAAGAATTGCATTCAGGAGGAATTTATTTTCATCTAAAATTTACTCAATTTTGATAACATACAATCTTAAATCAGTGATTGCTCAATTTTTCTGAGAGATTTTGGTATAGAGTGTTCACATTAGGGAAGCTATGCATCTCCTATTGCTAATTACAAAAACTCCAAGTGGGATTTAACCTAAATTGACCTTAATCTGACCATAAAGATATTGGGGCTACCAAAGTGTGACATGCAACATGCTAATAATACAAAGAAATGGATGACTAATGACAATGGGCCACAAATTCCCCACGCGGAGAATTAGGTGTCACACTTGTATCAAGGACCCCTATGCATGACATTTTGACCTGTTGTACAAAAAAATTTACTCTGCTGCAACAACAGCTTTTTTTCCCACATAATATAGAGCAAAGATGTTCTCAAGACACTTCTTAACTGTTATATAATTTTTTTAAAATTTAATCTACTAAATTTTGAGCTAAAATTGAGCTTGACTGAAATCTGCATCAAGGAAGTCTACTATACTGTATAGTGAATTTGCCATTCACTGAGTTTATATCTAGCAGTTCAATCTTAACAGGGATCATGTGTCTTGGATATTGGGTGTTGGATGTTCATTATTATTAGAGTTGTGCAAGATCTAACACCTCAGCCTTTCTTGTTTTTAAGCCTGCATGAATCTAGTTATTCAGTAGCTTGAATATTAACAGTCCTACCTCCTAAATTTTCTGTCTCACTTGTCTCTAAACTCTGGTACTCTAAGATCCAGGGCAGTAAATATCAAGGGGTACAATTCAAGCCAAGTCTTATGGGATATTCAACCTCTCTGAACACTGGCAGCTAAGCCCTCTGGCCTTAATAGTCTTGAAGTTCAGAGCCAGAGAATCTTGTTTGCTAGTATAGACTTGGTAATTTTTCTAGGCTTCAAAGATGATATGACTAGCTACAAGACTTAGCCAAACATTGCTGTGAGGAATGGTTTGACTACCTAGTCACCCTTATTGAAGTATCTACTAAACTATAGGTTACAGTTAAGACTCAAAAAACTGTTTCTAATCTGACACGTGATAGCTGTGGATCAGTCAAAATCGAGGTGCCCTAACCGTGGTTTGTATCACATATACTCTAACTAAATCGTGACTAGTATCCGAACACTAGATCCGGGCTCAGGTCTTTCTTTATATAGGCATTTTCAGGGCTCCTGTGTATCTCCGCCATAGCGCGGCTTATGTGATATATGATATGATTCGGAGCCGTAACATACGACATACGACCGAAACAGGAATCTGCAGCAACTGCGCGCTAATCCCTTTGACCATAAGTACGCGGGCCTCTTTGAAGTTATCGTTTATTGTAGATCATCTTCTGTCTCCTCTATCCTTAATCAAGTCATTGTTCTCGTCATGCAATCGGAGGCCCCCATCAATAGTTCTACTTCCAGAAAGCAGAACATTGCATGCGATGCGTGCAGGTGAGCGATGACTGGATATTTCTTCATTTTACACCTTGTGAAGCAAATCTTCCTTCAGAACGCGCAAGGTGAAGTGTGTGATGATTCCTGGTCAAGACACAGTACGCCACATTTCATATCGGTTCCGATTTATTGAAAGGCCAAGCAAACTCACCTTAGTGTCAAGTGAGCCATCCCATAATCCCGGACCTGGAAATTATGGCTGACTTTCACCCAGCATTGCCAAGCCAAAAGCTATCCGTGTACCTTCAATGTACAACGAGAAACAAGCGAGAAGAAGAGACACGGGAGTGGTAGACGGCGCAATTCGGAATCCACGTAAGTCCCAGCTTTATTGATGGTATTCTTTCCCACTGGCCCCGTGCTTTTTCGCCGCCCACCCTTCTAGAGCACACGTTTCCGACAGACACTCATGGGCTCCACTTTATACATTTAGCACGGGTGTGATACACGCGTCATCAGTCTTTGGTTCTCTGTAGGTTATTTTTATTTTGTTTTATTTTATTTTTTAAGGTGCCATTCTCGCTGACTCAGTTTGATTTCGCTAACAACAGATCCAGCTCTGCGTCTCCGTCTCCTATCCATCACTCATCGCATTTCTCCTCATCAGACACCCCACAAACTGCCTCGCTTTCATCTTTGTATCCACATGCATTTTACCCTGTGTCGTCTCGGTCACAAGTACAAGTACATCCAATCCACCAACCTCTCGAGAGCTCTCCTCTAGTTCCCCAGACTGGACAGCCATTCATTAATTCTGCACTTTCGCATACTCCCTCGCCAGTTCCTTCGGCTTACCCAGAAACTCCGACATCCCGTTTAATTGCATATTTATTTTCTCCAGAGGGCCCTTCCTCGATGTTTCCGAACCCGCACAATGGATACCACATGCTGCCAGATTACCAGCAACGCCATTCGTCTCCTCTGGATGATTGGGGAGAAGTAGGGTTAAAATTGCAAGACCCTGCTTTTCGAATAGAGTAAGAGCTTCCTCTTTCCATCGCACATCCAACCTTGTCATTTACTACTCTTACTCTCCCCGAGATTTCTGTACACTTAACTCACCTATGGTCACTCCATCTTCCAGGTTCGCACTTGATTTAGTTGAAGTCTACTTTGAAATCTGCCATACTCGAATCGCTCTTCTCTCACCTGCACGTTTCCGCGCCCAGCTTCTGGCGTCCCTCCCTCAAATTCCCCACTCTCATCACTCACCTGGATCTCCAAGCGTGTCTTTACCCACATCTTCTGCCTCTGCAGCTCCGCTCACGCCGCAATCCCTCCGCCAGCCACATCCACAACTCCACCAGCATCAGCAGCAAGCCCAATCATTTGACCAATCTTGCGTACACCCGGCAATCCTTGCAACTGTTTTAGCCTGGGGAGGGAAGTTTTCTGAACATCCTCTCGTTGTATTAGACCGCTCTTCCGACCGCATTCAGCGCAGTCGTCTTGCGAAATCGCTAATAAGGAAAGCCTGGGAGGTAGCGGAGGCCGAGAAGGTGCACACCGTCCCCTCAGCTGATGCTGTTACAGTATGCCTACTATTGGATGGACTCCATAGCCGTATGTAAATGTTCCTATCTTTCGCCGTCATTATAATCACCACTTAATTGTAGATGATGTCAATGACCCTGAAGGTAACCCACTTTTTCGGTTGTGAAACATGTATTTATGTGTCTCTAAATAGGTTACCGTGGGTTCTGGTTGAACTGCGGTTTGCGACATCTGTTACACATGCAGGTCAGCCTGCTTGACATACATGCTGAGCTGTTAACAAACCCGATGGCTATTCCCCACTTCAGATTCACAATCACTCAGCAGTTCCTGGTCATATCGAGTCAGAAAGCCGCAGTACTATGGTTTATGCCTGGTGGATGGCTTGTCTCGCTGATGCATTTAGTGCCCTATACTTCCGCCGAAAACCTGTTCTGTAAGCCCAGTTTTGTACCCTGTTATCTGTATCACTGACAGCTAATGTCACATTGTTCAGCGAGGATCAAGATTATAACATCAACTTCTATCCACGGGACATATCCCTGATTGCTCAAGCAGCGGAAGGGCCCGGTTCCGAAAAGGAAATCTGCATTGTAAAGCGACCAGAGGTATGTCAACAACTCGCATTCTTTGGGCCCATCACTAAAACGTTCACAGTTCCTTGTATGTCCTGTTTCTTCAGAACCAGCCACCTCTTACCAATTTACAGGAATGGTATGCTGCTTCGCACTCGATGGCACGTTGTGCTCGCCAGATGTCTCGAGAGTTATGGCGACCTATCATTTTTGCAGAAGGTATTCCCTTTGATGTCCTATGTGCGCTCATGGACCAAATCAACACATGGCGGAGTGAGCATCTGGACAAGGCTGGCGTTCCAGGCACCCAAGTCAATTGGGACTTCTTGGCTGCAGTCGCTGCATGTGAGGCCTACTCATTGCATACATCGGTTGGACAATTCTTGATTTAACTTGATGCCCTTAGGCGGGCAGGATGCGACGTATCACGTGATGTGGGTAATTTTATATCAGGCATTGCGCGAGTTTGGGCTGCGAGAGATGAAGCAGATTGAGCAGTCCGGAGATGGCCTTATGAACCATCCCCTCGCTGCTCAATTTGTTGCCACTCAGGCACAAGTACAGAAGGAAGCTTTAAACGCTGCTTCACGCATAGCGGGTTTAGTACGCATCATTTATTCATCTCCCCTTTATAACCAATCTTACCAAGTATATTGCTTAGACCAACCTACTCACACAAAGTAGCTACCTTCGGTTAGATCCCAACGTTATGCATTACTGCATATATGCTGCAGGAAAGCTTCTTGCTGAGTTTGGACGAGAGGAGGTCACAATGTGTATCCGCGGTCTTCAACAATATGGTATCTCTTATGAGGATGCCCTAGACCAGGCGACAGAGATCCAAACTATGTACACTTCTAAACGCGTTGAGCCAGAACTTGCTTCGCGATCGTGGGAGGGGGTCGATGATATAGAAAATCATCGCAATGTATGTTGATATTTCCATGTTTTTCATGTGTAATAACTGAAGAAAGTACCTTGTGGAGTCATATTCTCTTTCTGACGGAACATCCTACGGACTCGCATCGAATTCGCATCCGAGCACTACGATACAGCCTAATTGAATGTTAACCAATACCAACATTATTTCTTACTTTATCATTGTTTTCTCAATTCATGCTGTAGAGCGTATAATTTCATTGACATTTCGCAGAGTAGACTACAATTTGGCGTGGAAGGCTACAAATGGGTAAATACTCCGTGAGATTGAACAAGATAGGTCCCGTTCATATACGTGAAAGTATATAAGGAACTGTGCACGACTGAAAAGTAACCGTCGAACAAAAGGAAACAAATGGGATGAAAGCTTATAATTTACGCAAAGCAAAATACGATTACACGATCAGGCCGTGCGAGTGCTGGTAGATGGAAGATGGGGTAGCGAGAAGCGATGTGATTGGGTGACAGAGTAGGAATCTGAGGTTTGCTTGGGTGGCAACATGTCAGAATGTATTGTATCCCCATGATTTTTGTTCTCGACACCGTTCGCCTGAGCTGACATCGTCCGCTGGGTTTGCACCTTCAGGTGTAAATTTCCTACACCCAAAGACGTATTCATGGCAGTGTGTTCACTCGAGCTCAGACCGTTTATTTGAAGCATAGGCGACTGGTAAGGAGGTCGCCCTGACTGCTGCACCTGCGGATCTTGCCGAAGTGCCATTGTCGGGTCATGCGTCGCCTTTAGCGATGTGCAACCTTTGAGGAGAGGTGCAGCAAACCTAGCGTTCAAGTGGGTGTTGCTGTGATTGTTGACTCCGTTGGTGAGTGTGGAGGGTAAACCAGCAGGCGAAGCTCCGTCGTTCATCTGTTTGGGGCGCACAGGGTTACCATTCATACGTACGTTTGACGCAGGAAGGGGAAGAGCTCGTGCTGAAACAGGGACTATGGTATTATTCGGTCTTGGCCAGGCAGAAGTGCGATTTGAGGTTGAACCGGAGGGTACGTTCTCGTTCGTAGTTAAGCTGTTATTGCCATTATGCGAGGTTGTAGAATCAAGGGAGAGGGTCTGAGAAGGAACGTCCATGCCATTGGTGGC
>QLPG01001678.1:0-11449 GCA_003314385.1 Gomphus sp. MG54 | reverse complement strand
CATCGATATTCAACAGAATCCGGTCATAGGTCTTATACAGGGTCTTCGGGAGGGATTTGACAGCTTTCTTTAGCTGGGCTGGAGAACGGCACCTTCGAAGCAAGTCCAACTGACAACTAATCCATCGGAACCTTTCAGTGATGTCAGTCAAAAGTCACAAATTGGTGGGTGGATCGCATTACATTCCATGTGCACCCTCGATCAAAACGGTCTGGACCAATTTCTTGTCCTCTTCAGAGTACACCTGGAACTCGTCATCATGATCCAATGTTTTGGTCACGTGCAGCCGAATGTCCTCGTCAACAGAACTTGTGTCCATTGTCACCTGGTGTGAGACTATGTCCTTTAGCCCTCTAGAGATATCATATTCCTGGCGACTAGTTACTAGTAGGTGTAATGTGCTAATCCCCCAGCTGTGGAATGTTTTCAGAAGTTTCAGGAGGCCACGACGATCATGGCATTCGTCGAGGGCATCAAAAACCAGAAACACATGGTCGAAGCTGCGGATGATGGATTCTAGGGTTGAAATCAACTCTTCTGGTGTGGGGGAACGGCGCCCCTCCTCGTTCTGGGAGAATAATTTTGATAGGTCATTAGGGGTGCTAGTGAAATGAGATGAGATCTGTTTGATGATAGTTCTGAGAACTACACAAGTATCTATATCCTTTGCATGGAACTCGAAATAGACATATGCATAAGCAAGCAACGGACGTTGCTTGCAATAATAGGAAATATTCTCAATGATTGTAGAGCTGGACCGCCAATACGTTAGCGTAACTCAATATAGAAGCATCCTACTCGCCATAGAATAGTTTTTCCGGCGCCAGCTGCACAAGTCAGTAAGCGGCAAAAAATTATCTCAGGGAAACGCTGAAAAAACGTACGCATTCCGTGAAGCCATAGGAACGAGTTGTCCTTCATTTTCCAGTCCTCGAAGTGATCTCCGTTCACAAACCACAGCCCCGTTGTTTCTCGTCTCTCCCTCCGAGCACTGACATGCTTTAACCGTTGGTCAGGAGCTGCCAGCCAATCATATATCTTCTGCCGACCTCCATCTGCAAGAAATGTCAGCAGAGGGTTGGTAATTATTAAGACAAATATGGCGCTACGAGGTTTGAATAGTCAAACTTACCAATAGTCGTGTCATGGTTGATGACATTATGAAAAGTGACATTCCCTCCAGCACCTGACACAACACATGTGAATTAGCGCAGGGCTCTTGGATTTTCAACATTGGACAAAGAGACGTACTCATGTTCACGTTGGAAAGAGTAGTGTGAATGAATGGTGACGTCATCGGTCGAGCGCGAGTTGAAATAGAGTGTCTCGATGTCTTTTCCACAAGTCAAGTTGCGGAGGGGTAGTAGTTAGTGGATGGTGGTTAACAGCTGAGGTGTCCGCAGACGCACAGCCCCCCGAAGCCGCATCTGAACCCCAATCCCCGATAACCAACAACAACCACAAACGATCCTTGTGCGCTTACGCTGGTTTGCAGTACATAAGGCCCATGCGATATTTACATCCGTACATGCGATGAGACAGTGTGTCCCAGGCTTCCCTGGTCTTGATGGATGCGATGGATGGCAAGGAACGGAGAAAAGCAATGACAAGGGTCAGAGTGGGAATAAAAAGGGGAAATTGAAGAGTCAAAACATTTTAATAGGAGAGAGGAAATGATCACAAATGGTTGGAGTTGGAGAATAATTGGCGATCAAAGACCAGAAGAGCAAGTTAAGCCCATTCGCATGCCCGACAGTTCGCATTTCAAGAAGTACCCATAAGCGATATTTCAGAGAAAATCATAAATCAATGTCACATCAGAAGCAAGCTGGAATTAGAATGAAAGAACTAGAGACTGACACCTTCGAGATCTTGCTGTAACAGTAAGATAGCAGAAGACACCGGCCAAAAGCAGAACACATAGGGATGCCTGATAAATGTGGCTCTAGCGTATCTGAGATCCGACGCTTGGCATTAGGTGTTGCCAGTACAAGTGAACATCTATTGAACAAGCTATCAGTCGATCAAGCAAGATACGAGCCAACACTAAGAATCAATCTGTTTGGAACAATCGAGGATGTTAAGCCCAGAGTGAATGGTACAAGTGAGAAAAATCACCGAGAAATTAGGGAGGAAACACAGCAGTGCCTCTTTTAGCAAAGTGCAGAAAGTTAAACGAGGAATGTTCCCAGATGAAAGCAGGCAGCGGTGCCAACTTCGAGCAGGATGAGAAACATACGGAGATGCTTGAGACGTGGTTCTTGAATGAAAGGAAATGAGGATCACGAAACATAACACTCCCTTGTAAAGGTATCAACGCTTATACTAATAGCCAGAATGTCTAGACGTACATTTTTTTGATGGGAAGAAAAGGCATCCGCGAGTAATATGGGAGAGTGAACCTGTAAAGGTTTTGGTCCCTGTTCGCACCTGGCCCTCGTGCACTTGGTGATTCAGAATATTGTGACCTACCTTCTTCGTTGGAATTTTACGGTGCCGTCATGAGGTATATTTTACGCTGTAAGAGAGTTCAGCAACTGTGGAAATCAAGAGCGGAGAGACTCACTTTAACAAGACAGATACGATTGTCAAAATCAGACCAGAGGACAGAGGGAGCAGATAAAAAGCTAACGCTCACCCCAACTACGCAAAATCAGATTATCAACAAGGTCTAAGGGTCTGTGAGATTGATAATAGAACCAAAGTGGTGTCAGTAGCAGACAAGACAAACGGAGCAGAAAAAAAAATCAAACAAGGAGAGAAGAACCAGCGTAAAGGAAAGAATATGAAATATCACAGCTCGCCATCAAATGCACAATTAAGAAGAGCCATAACACCACAAGCAGAGCTGAGTCAAGTGATGTCGAGGGCAGAGGAGCAATGAGCAGAAGGAAAGAGAGCCATACAAAAAGACAATGATCATCTCAATAGAGTAAAACAGATCGTATGGTCCGACTTATAACAAGGTGGGGGTATGTTTGATAGCAGAGAGGAAAAGGTAGAGTGAGCAGTCTCAGGCAGTGATTGTGTAGCTCATGAATTTGTGGAAGTTCAAATAGAATCAGAGCTGAGATCAAGTGGTGTCAAGAGTAGATAACAGGAGAGAGCTAGCAGAAGGAAACAAAGGAATGTCAGAAACAGAACCTTACTCTGTAGTGTATGACCAGATAGATATGGCAGAGTCA
This sequence comes from Gomphus sp. MG54, assembly GCA_003314385.1. Taxonomy (NCBI): domain Eukaryota; kingdom Fungi; phylum Basidiomycota; class Agaricomycetes; order Gomphales; family Gomphaceae; genus Gomphus; species Gomphus sp. MG54. The sequence continues at coordinate 8,264 of QLPG01001678.1, read as the reverse complement.
TGGTCGAGCTTACATGAAGATAGAATTGCAAGAGCAATGGTATAAACAGCAGAGCAGACAAATGATGGAGGTGATGCAGTTCACCTCTGCAGCATGCATAACCATGGCCAAGATCAATGGGTTTGACTACAGAGAATTCGGCTGATGAAGCAGGCGGAGGGACAGGGCAGGCAGGAAAGGATTGGATCGTCGAGCTATCATAGAACAGCAAAACTAATATCGTGGGGCGTCAATAGCAGGCAAATTGACAAGACAGAAAACGACAAACACCCTGACCCCTGCAGCACACAACGATAGAATCAGAGAGATGTATCTAAGTCATGGTAGCAAGAGTGTTGCTACAGTCTGCTATAGTCTTTAGGTACGACAGCAGAGCACTAAGGGGATGGAGCAGCAGGCTGATGGACTGAGCATTCAAGCAGAAAGACCTATAGAAATCACTGCAGATACAGTGAAGGCGAGAGAAAGATCAAAAGACATCGACAAAAAAAAAAAAAGGACAGGGGAGCAACAGAACCAATACGAGATATCAACAGTGATTTTTGCCGAGTAAAATAAAATTGATATCCGGGTCCATAAGTGGCATCCCCATTGCCAAAGTCCAAGAAAGGAGAGAAACGGGTACACACAACCAGCCAAGATCGAGATTTTCGTAAATAAGAGAGCAGAGAGCGCTAGGAATGTTGAGGAGTATGGCCGAGATGATGTCGCTTTGATAGCAGACAATCAAGAAGGAAAAGATGAGAAGATAGTAAAACAATAAACCTGCGATGCTTACCCCTGCAACCTAGAAGGACATAGATTTATGATAGTTGAGGCAGGACCAGGTTGGCAGAAAGGTCATGGTGCAACAGCAACGGAGCAGATGGAGGACCCATGGATAAAAAGCAAATAAAGAAGATCTTGTCCAAAACTTGCATCGCTGGCCCCCATACCTTACAATCAGACGAAGTGTGGTAGCCATACTTCTCACAGGACTGCAGTAGCTGTCAGCGGTCACTTGAATAAGTGGTAAAGAGTTCAAAAATTACGTGAGAACGATGTTTCCCAGTGCGGTCTTGCTGTTCCCTGATGACATGCGCAAGCTTTTCAGCTTTGTCGGGAAACAGCACAAAAATTGTCAGAGAAGAACGCTAAGTGTCAAGACTGCGCAGTTCAGTGAGTACGAGGAAAGAAGTAACAGGCGCATGCAGATAATCGAAGTCGGTTAGACTTACTGAAGAGAAAATCAAATTATAGGGGGTCCAACAGCGAAGAAGCGACCATAAAAGAGTAGAATAGGAAGCAAAGGAATGCTCGAGAAGAAATACCAAGAGAAGCATATTTAAAACAGAAGGGGTGATCGACAAAACCGAGGGATTAGCTTATGGAGAATGATGGTGGTGGTTCAGAGTGAAAAGTGGCGAAAGGAAAAAAAGAGAACCTAAGAAAGTGACACCACAGAGACCTGGATGAGATATGGTGCAAGACAAGACATATGTCAGAGTTAGTACCGGAGTGGTCAAGGTCCATGAGTGTGACAGAAGCAAACGGGCAGAAATAGCAGTATAGTTGCCACAGCAGAGAATTAGGGAGATGGATGAGGCTGTTTAAGGAAAGACCTCACAAGCAGAAAGACTTGTTAGAGTCACAGCAGACAAACTGCAGGAGAGAGCAAAATCAAAAGGCATTGACAGGAAACAAAGGACAGATGGAACGAAAGAACCAATACGAGCAACCAACGGCGACTTTTGCCTCGTAAATTAAAATTGATGTCTGGTTTCCATAAGTGGCACCAATTGGCCAAGGTCCAAGAAAGGAGAGAAACGGGTACACAGCAGGCAAGATAGAGAGGTTTCCATACAGAGAGAGAGCAGAGAGCACTAGGAACGTTGACAAGCATGACCGAGATCAGGTTGCTTTGATAGCAGACAACAGAGACGGAGAAGGTAAGAAGAAGTGACACAAGAAGCCTTGTGATGCTCACCTCCAGATAAAGAAACAAGATTATGTCCCAGACTTGCATCGCTGTCCCCGTACCCTATAACCAGACGAAATGTGGTAGTAATACTGAGCAGAGCGCTGCATTAGTTGTCAGCGGTCACTTGAACAACTGGTAAAGAGTTTAAAACTTGCATGAGAACAAGGAACGACGTTCCCAGTGCGGTATTGCTAGCAGAGAAGAACGTCGGAAAGAAGCAGAACGCTGAGTGCCAAAGCTGCGCAATTCAGTGGGTATGGAGAAAAGAAGTAGTACTCGCAGAGAGATAACGGGAGCTCACCACTGACGTCGGCGAGAGCCACTGAAGAGGAAAAAACAAAACCCCCCATTAAATTGGGACAACATCGAAGAAGTGACCATAAACGAGTAGAATGGCAGGCAAAGGAATGCATGACGAAATACCAGAGAATCAGTTTTGAAGTGGGTGGCGTGTTTGAACAAACGGAGAGATTGGTGTGGCGATCGATTGTCGTGGTCGAATATGAAAAGTGGCGAGAGAAATAATAAAGTAACGGGAGTAGCACCGCAGAGAATGGATGGGAGATAATGGGAAACGCAAGAGGAGCGAAGCGAGGGCCTGAATGGAGTGTACTTTTCAGCTCTGCCATGTACGGCCCAGGGCGGTGCCTCGTGTCCGCGGACCAAACTTTGCGACCACAATCGCCCCCCGGTTCTCATCGGACATCAGCTTCTTCGTCAAGTCAAATATTACATTTTTGGCCCCTCCTGCTACTCAAAACATTATTCAGATGTGTAACACATCAAATTTAAATTCATTTACTCCACAAGAGTACCATTGAAGTCCGGCTAATCTCAATGAACTACATCACCGTCCCTGGGCCCTCCTCTTTTAGTCATTCTAAATTTATATGCTTCACCTTGGGCTGAATTTGCCTTATTTATTCCACTATCAACAGGGAATCCTATCTGTGTGTCATACAATCTGGGAACAGGGCCCAACATTGGGATGTACTCCCGCCTAACACAAACCGCCAGGTTCTGTCGCCCACTGGCCGGCAGGTTTCCTTCTTCCACACCACTTTATGGCAAGATGCCGAAGGTTCAGCAGCGACACTCCAATTAAATAAATGCAAACCACATTCCAATGATGTGAGCGCCCCTGCCCCTCCTTGCATAGTACCAAGCACTCATTCTCATCTACAAGGTGACTACCTGGGAGGGGCCTATGGCGGTACTCCCTTATCCCATCTCTGTCATAAATCCACGGGTGAGCCCTACCTCTCTGTGGATTTGAATAGGGTATCTCGTCGTCGTGCTTACCAAAGAATTATAGAGCTTCCGTCCTTGTCACCTTCGATGTCCTTCGCTGGGCCATTAAATGCTTCGGGCCCAGCTAATGGCTCTAGGTTATGGGATGAGTAAAGATCAGCATGCGGCTCTAGTCTTCAAGCACATCAGGCTATTATTATTGTTATTGCTCAGGTCCATCTGTGTACGGCGACCAAAATGCCATTTCGTTTTCTGGACAAGTACCAACATGTTTTTCTCCCTCCACTGGGCCATCAATTGCTTCAGGCCCAGCCAGTCACTCTGGGTCATTGGGTAAGTCAGGATGGGCCAGTGACTCTATGTCTTAAGGAGCATTAGGCTATCATAATTATTTTTCCTCAGGTCCATATATGTACAGCATCCAAAATCCCATCCCGATTTCTGGACAAGTGCCGACGTGTTCCCCTACCTCCGCTGGGCCTTCTAATGCTTCAGCTCTAGCTAGTGGCTCTGGGTCATTGTGTACGTCACGGTCGGCCAATGGCTCTAGGTCTTCGGGTGCATCAGGCTTATAATAATTATATTTATTTATACCCGTACATGTACAGCACCCAAAATGTGGCATCCGGTCCCCTTGCATCCGGCTGAAGAAGAATTATACTTCTTTGAACCTACAAACCTGGCAATCCGTGGGACTCAGAGGAAAGATGTCTGTGTTTGCGTCTATTTTTTCTCTTGTAGAACCTTATATTTTCTCAATTGTTCAGATATTCTGCCTGTCCCGAGCACGTCCACGGTTAGTCTTCCAGACTTAAAGGCTCTCTCCCTCGACCTTCAGAGGTCAGAGTCAATGCACATCCGAGTGGTGAGGTACATGTTTCATCCGGCTGTCAATTGTAACACATCAGACACAAGTTCTTGCTAGTTTTATAACATGTAGATTGCGCAGAATACAAATACGACTGCTCTTTTTCTCCAACTTTCTGAGACAGGTGCTGGGGAGCGCTCTGAGCGTGTATCTTTTCCACACCTTCGATTGCGAGCACCGTCGCCCACCTCTACCCTTAAACGCCGACCCGATGGACGTGGACGAAGAATGGTCCCCTTCTCCCTCTTCTCCGACGTCCTCGTAGTCTTCTTCGTGCACTGTTGAGACGGAGAGCGGGAAGATGGAGATTAAATTCATCTGCGTTTGGAAATAGATAGTGCCAACACATGCCGACCCAATTTAATATCGGGATTCCTTACTCGCTCGGGCGACTCTGATCGCCTAAAAGCCGCCAACAAATTCCGCCTAGGTCCGGTCAAACTTGATTTGATATCGTTAATCTTGCTCAATAGGTGGCCCGAACTTGATCGCAAGATGATTTCCTCTGCATTAACTCATCCTACTTCCAAGACTAATCCAAATGTCAAAACACGTCAGGCTAAATATCGTTTAGTGTGGTTGTTCACGGTCGACTTAGATACAACTTTCGGATTTCTCGTGAATGCACCTTAAAGCATGGGCCCCAAATTCATGATTTCTTCTACAAACGAAGATGTTAATGGGCTTACACATTCACTTGAACAGCAATTCTTGCCACAGCTGGAGTTCTGGTAAGTGCGACATGTGGTGCGTATTTCCGTTCAAGTTGCGTCAGATTTACTTTTAATTTCCACTAACAGAGTTCGAGGATTCCCTTATCCATTACAGAGTTTCCAAAGATATGACATTCTTCCTGTATAAGCAGCCTCTATTAAGTCAAGTAGGGTCATATCTGTAGTAGTCTGTAAATTTTGTGGTTCGTACATTTCTTTGTGTTATCTGCTATCCGTTCTGATAGATTGAACAGTGTATTCTGCCCCCTGTCCAGGAAAAAAAAGAATAACTTGAATTGGCTTACACAATCCAGGTTTGTAAGGTGGGTATCGAAGACTGTTTCTGCTTTCTGTATATAGTTAATTATCAGATCTATGAAATATTTTTATTTCTATAGGCAATCAGGGACTCATCAAATCAAGCACTTCTCTATCCGCATTATATATAAGTGTTATTCTTCATTTTACTTCAAACTTGCCTCATTCCAGGTCATTCGTATTCTTCTCATCCCAAGGCACAAACCCTACATCGTACACAATCACCAATATCAAACCTGTCAGGCTAGGAGGAGGTAGATTTGATCTGGTAATTTACAATACGCGTCGATTATGGCTTATAGAGCCGATTAGGACGGTGATACCGTGATACCGAATATCAGACCTAATTGGGCTCAGATGAGACAGGAGTTGATTCATTACAATATCTTGCCCCGACCCTGGCATGTTAGTCCCACTAAGTATATTAATTATTGTGTACTCTCTTTCCCGATGGTTTAGCGAGATTACATTAGACACGCATTGTTTGTCGTTTAATGTTTATTATTCCTCACGCTGGACGGGTCAATGGAGATCGGATTATTCAAGGTATTGCCACACACTGGAGCAAGATAGAGAGGGATCAGTTTAGGTTAGGCTTGATTGGCCTCTGAGTAGCTTGGAATGCCACACCAGCACCATATTGTTTCTGGGCTATTTTTGATCACTCGGATCAGGGTTTCCCAGGACGCTATAAATCCCAAAAGATGTCTGATATTATAAATCCACAAATTGGTCATTGTTGGTGAAGACGGGAAATTCTTCATCCTTTAGTTGTGTGATAAGCACCTCCTTCTTTATCAGAATGGGTTGTGAAGTCAATGAAATTTACCGGCACATGGGAACAGAGATCATTGAGTCCTGGGTTCCAGGAGCTCCGATGGTTGATCAAGATAGAACCAATCGGCTTCGAAGTGGACCGGGATATTTATCACATGGTACTCAGTGTCGCGACAAGATGACCGATATCAAATCAAGGTATTAGGATCGGATTAGAAACAGGAGTTGATCCGAACCGCACCAGTTAAAGGATATATTACCAGAATCACGTCATTGATTGAGTGAGATTGCCGGTATCACATTGGGTGTCGCTGGATTGGGTCGGGAGGTGGGGGACCACTAAAAATAGTATGTGGCGCCGCTCAGGGTCGTGCCAAGATGACCGATATTTACTCAAGGTACTTTAGCAATAGGATTTGATCCGATCTGCCACATGTGCAGCACATGGCAATCACGTGATGACCATATCGGGTCAACGTGGCATACTGGAATGATTGCCGCCATCTGCCGTATCATGCAATCTGACGCTGTGATCTTCAAATTGCGTTTGAATGACGTGTAAACATTCCCGGGCCGGTGGAACGCACTCCAGGGATCGATCGCTGCCTCCCGCGAAGAGTCTGTGATTTTCGTTATTGAATGGGTGCCTTGTCCTGGGTGATGTGAGATCTACTCAGTGCCAGAAGCCGCAATCAATCCCTGGGGCACGTTGTTACACCGGTCCGAGAATGCGAACGTGTCATTAGGGGCAATTCAACACAGCACCAGATTGTGTGATATCTGATAGACGTCAAATGGGGGCAATCAATCCGGTATGTCTTAGCACGTTGATATCGTGATCATGGTTACCAGTTTTGTTCAAATGAGGACGTCTGAAGGCGGCAATCACTGGGATGCCTTGGCATGTTATATCGGCCCGATATTGTGATCACGCTATCACATCAGAGATTGCTGATCGAGCTTCTGAGATTGTAATGAATATGGTGCGTCTTGACACTGGGACGCTATCTTGTGTACCGTTCATCCTCGATCATACGGATCACCTTGTGTCACCGGCAGAGCAAGATCATGTAAATTGGTTTCAGTTGACCTGATCAGCCTGAATAGACCTGAATTCACTTACACGAAGATCTATTATGTGCAGATTAGTGAATCAACAACGGTGTAAATAAAAGTGAGCGCTATCTCACCTCAGCGTTGTGTAAGTCAAGCAACAGAGGGGAGACCAGATCCAAGTAAGCAACCTATAACCTAGAGACATGAAACAAATTAAAGTACCATTAGAAACATTTCATTTTTAATTTCCACAGAAAAGATCGATTAATTCCAATGGAAAAAAGGATTGGGTCAAATGTCAGGGCGACGCGGTTTATTAATCCAACGATGGTAACCATACTACAGATCTCGATGGTGCTTCGTGTGACACTAGTCACCTTGATAATGGTGCCAGTCTGGTCAGGTCTAATGACGAAGATATCGACCTTGGCAGCATTGCTGAATGTAGGGACTGGGTGTAAATACACAGCTCGAAAATTCAGGCTGTTTTCCGACGGAACAACTGGCTGTCAAGTTTCATCACCTGATTGTCTTTGCAGTTGGGTTTTGGTTGAGCCCAAATCGGCGCGATCAATAAACGATGAACAACGCACGCCATAGGTGAAGATGATAGAATGTCAATTATCTCCCACTACTAACCTGACCCAATATGATTCGGTATTCTTACACATCCCAGCCCGATCCAGGGAAACTGAAGTTAATATTGGTAATCATGCCCCATCGGTGGTGCCATCTTGATCATCAACTACCATTTAGTAGCCACCAACTTTCCGACCCGATCCGGTGCAACTCAATGTGACATCGGTATTTTGACTCAATTAACCGCACGACCTGATCGCCAGTAATGTACGCTTCACATGTGGCGGTACGAATCATCCTCAGCCGATCTAGGTACCTTGAATACCTTGAGTTAAATCAGTTATCCTGATTGCCAAATTCCATTAGCAGCGTCCCACCTGCCGCACCGATCTGGTGTAACTCAAGGTGATACCAGAAATCTCACTTAATTAATGGCGCAACCTGGATCGTCAATTAATGCTTCATGTGTGGCGCTGCGGATCAAATCCTATGCTGACCTGATCCGGGTACCTTGAGTTGACATCGGAGATCTTGGCGCAACCCTAATTGTCAAATGCCATTTAGCCGCACGCCTTCCGACCCGATCCGGTGGAACTCTATGTGATACTGGTAATCTGACTAATCAATGCAGGGACCCTGAAATGTGTCTGCGGCTTCCATTAAATAACTAGGCGATCAAGGTTGCGTGAGCAATTAAAGATTCCCGAGTCGGCCCGGATTGCGTGGGCGTGTGTTGGCGGAT
>QLPG01001673.1:0-13318 GCA_003314385.1 Gomphus sp. MG54 | reverse complement strand
ATTGCACTAGTACAACGAGGGTGAATGGTTCCCAGTCGGAGGGAGCTCCCGGTCAATTTTTTTTCCATTTTCACCAGAGAATGAATTGATGGAAAACCCCCAAGGTGCCTGTAATTAAGGGGAAACCCACTGAGCACGTTGAATGTTGTCTCATGCCACAGGCTGCCATTCATTGTTTTAGCCTCGAGAATACAGCCGTTTGTTTCAACGCAGCCAATTAGAATGGATGGATGAATGGCATACCAAAAATCTTCTCAAAGCTTCCTCGATCACAGCACGATAGGTGCTTATGAAACTCTGTCGATTGCCAAAATCCAAATTTCCAAATACCGTGCTGGTCACGCAGGTATCACACGACCATGAAAAACGTACATTGAATCACGAAACTTGAGCTCTACTTGAAACTTTTGTGGAATTTTTCCAAGTTCTATTGTACAATGAACCACTGATTCGGACTTGTAGCACAAACTAAAGCATGTTTCAATCAATTGCTTAGGGGCTGACTGCCATTGTGGAGATTAGACCATCAGTAAGAGGTTGTATGAGTGCTTCTTCACCATTGAATCAGAAACAGCAAAGTGTGTTTGTTTTTCACCAATAATTTAATTCTATATGGCAACAAACTATACGGTGCCCCCATGGGTTTATTGCTTAAACCACCTAATTTGTATGGCATGACAACTTTTGAAATTATCAACATAATGACCACGATGTTAATTATTAATTATTAATTGAGGCTGCATGATGCACTAAATATATCCAACCTACAGAATCCCAAGAGCATTGATCAACATATCAACTTTGTGAAAAATTCAATATGGCAGTTTGAATTCCCCTATCAAATTTCTCATCCCAGATAATCAGGTGGATGGAAGTAAACCTTCTTTGAGTTTCTTTCCAACCCTGATAGGCATGGTGATGTCCTTCTGTACCCTGTAATTTCAAGATGATATTAGGGTAAGTTGGAAAAAATCAATAAGAGAAGTACATGGATTATAACACACTTGAAATGAGGGGTCTGAAATGGCTTTCAAAGGATTCTCCATGTGCAGCATTGGATCATTCTGGAAGGTAGATGCCAAGGCTTGTGGGAATCCTGGAAGATGTTCAGGTCAAGTTTTGAGATCTACATATACTATTTAAAGCTGAGCCTGGCCATCAACAAAGTAGGCCCATATTTTCTAGGAATCCTGAAGGATTGTTACAGAAATACTGGTTTCCTGACCAACTTGAAATGATACATATTGGGACAACATAATCACAGAAAGCCATCCCATGACTGTCTTGGCTGTCACTTGTAACATGGTGGCAAATATCATGAGAGTTGAGTAGGAATAATCAACACACAGAAAGACATGTGTGAGATGTGGTGGGTAGATGCTTTCATTAGGCCTGCTGGAGCTAAGAATACCATCTTTTCAGTTATAAGATTGGGAAATATAGTAGCAAAGAAGGCAGCAATCATCATATGAAAGAACATCCCTTTGGGTTTGATAACCACTACCATGTTATAATTTGCTCAATTGGTAGCATTTCAAGACTATGAGGCTACAATCAAAGAAGAAGAAACTGGTATAGTTGTAAATCTTCAGTAATCCTCTATGACCAATTCCTAGTTATGCTATTGATGTATAGGCATGAGATCAACTATGATAATGTGACCTGACTTATATCCAAAGCATACTTTGGATGTGGAGATGGCATGTGTGTTGAAAATGTGGAAATCAGGAGGAATCCAGCAAGATTTCAGTGGTGAGTCAGTGAGAATCCAGTCGTTACTGAGTGAGATCAAGATCTGCGGCTCCCCAGGGGATAGGAGATGAAAGTGCCGACAGAGGACATGAGTGACTCTGCTTCCATCTGGGAATTGGAAGGATTTGTGTTCCGGTAGTACTGTTGAATTGCCACTGGTAGTGTCCCATATACGGACTGCGCCGTCCCATGAGCCAAACACGACGTGCATGCCATCAGATGAGAATGCAACGGACTCTACCTGTGCATGTGCTTCGAATCTATGCTGTATCGCTCCAGTATTCGTGTTCCATATCCGGACTGAGTGATCACCTGAGTCAGACACAAGACGCAATCCATCGTAAGAGAAGGCAACGGAGTTCACCCATTCTGAATGGCCAGTGAGTATATGCTCTACCTTCTCTTGAGATGCATTCCAAATGAGGACAGAACCATCTTCACAGCCTGAGGCTACACGTCTCCCATCAGGGGAGAATGTAAGATTATATTGCAACTATACAATTTCTCAGTATTTGCTCGGTGCAAAGTACTGCTATTCATTTACCTATACAATTTCTACAAGTGTATAGATAAGTAACAAGTTTGAAAGGTGAAATGTAATAAAGCTTCTCACCTCAGTATTTGCTCGGTGCAAAGTACTGAGGGAAAGGAAAAAATAACTACCTCCTTTTATAATCATTTGAGAACAAAAGAAAAGTAAAACAATAAGAAAATCTTTCACAACGCAATATATTTCAGGATAACAATGGAATCATTGTGTCACAATGGAGTGACGCGGGGTGACATGGTTTGCATTGTCTTGCCCCGGTCATCGTTACTCCAACACTCCCCCTCAAACCGTAGTCAGCCCTAGCTCAATGGCGAAATGTTTAACTTTCACTGAAGGGAGGGCTTTGGTGAAGGTATCCGCGACCATATCTTCGGTAGGACAGTAAACCAGGTGAACAGCTCTATTTTCGACGATCCAGCGGATAAAGTGGTAACGTATGTCAATATGTTTGGTTCGGGCATGGTACTGATGTTCCTTTGCAAGCGCTATAGCAGATTGGTTGTCGCCGAACATGGTTGTAGGCGACAATTTCACGTCGAAGATCTGTTGAATGAGTGATCGGAGCCAAAGGGCCTCTTTTGCAGCGTGGGCCGCAGCTACGTATTCACTTTCTGTCATAGAAAGTGAAACTATATTCTGACGTTTTGCGCTCCAGGACACAGCGCCACCATTTATGACAAAAGCATATCCCGATATCGCGTGTCTGTCTTCAGCCATACTACCATCCGCATCAGCATAGCCTGTTAGTTCTGTCTTCGCTCGTCCGTAAGTAAGCCAAAGTTTCTTTGTGCCATTCAAGTAACGAAATATTCTTTTTACAGCCTCCCAATGCGCTGGTCCAAACTTTGTTGAGTACTGGGACACTGTTTGGACAGCATACGCGATATCCGGTCGTGTCCCTAGGGCGGCATACATCAACGATCCAACGGCCTCTCGATATGGCATGTCACGCATCTGTGCCCATTTGGCGGTCGTTTTTGGGGTCTGGGACATGGTAAGCAGCAATCCTGGTTGCATAGGAGTGGATGTTGATTTCAATTCGTCGAAGTTGAATCGCCGGAGGATCGAAGCAATGTAGGACTCTTGAGAGAGGTGAATGGTGCGTTGATCTCTATTTCTTTTAACTTCTATCCCTAATAACCAATGCAGCTCGCCCAGGTTAGTGATCGCTACATGTTCGGAAATCTGAGCCTTAAAATCTTCGACAAGCCGGATTGTTGTCGCTGCGATAGTGCAGTCATCCACATGGACCAATACGATCGCGAGGCCATGACTGTTGCGCCAGAAGAATACTGCTTGGTCGACATCGCACCTTGCAAACTGAAGGTGGTGAGTCATTATTTCGACTAGCTTCTGATACCAATGCCTTCCTGACTGTTTTAACCCATATAGCGTTTTTATTAGATGGCACACCTTTCCAGAGGAATTGGGAGCATGGTAGCCAGGTGGTTGAGCCATGTAGATCGTTTCGCCACCGGTAAGTTCTCCATTTAGGTATGCACCCTTTATGTCTATCTGATGTAGTTCCATGTCTTTTGCAGCAGCCAGGGCAAGCACAGTTCTGATAGAGGCTAACTTTGCAACAGGGGCAAAAGTGTCAAAGTAGTCGATACCGGGCACCTGGGAGAAACCCTGTGTAACAAGGCGGGCCTTATAGCGGACAACATTGCCAGCAGCATCCTTTTTGGCATGAAAAACCCATTTTGAGCCGACGATGTTCGCATTTTTAGGTGGATCGGTGAGTTCCCAAGTCCCAGCCTCTTTTAGTACTGCTAATTCTTTGTGTATAGCGCTCTCCCATAGTTCTCAGTCTGGACGGCGTCTCGCTTCTGCCAATGATTGGGGCTCTATAGCCTCAACCTCGCTTGTTTCGGCTACTAGTAAGTACTCGTTTGCGTCTTCTGTCAGCATCATCCAATCAGCTAACCCCTCTCCCTCCAGAACCTGAGTAGCTCTCTCAGTGACAGTGGGCAGTTGGATTCCTGTTGCAATAGCAGGGTCGGATGGTAGGTGAGTTGAGGTGCCGTGACCTTCTAAAATATCCCAGATGCGCTGACTAGGTTTGCGTATGCATTTTGCAGGTATTTCGCTCTCGGCACTGGTTGGATTTGTTTCGGGGATTTGTGGTGCAGCGGTGACAGTTGGGTTGGGAATTGGTGGGTCAGTTTTCGTTTTGACTACCTGCCATTCCTCCCCCTCGAGATGAGAAGCTGACAGGTCAAAGTAGGTATTTCATTCCACAGTCACCGTTTGCTTGTCAGGCCAGTAAACTCGACAACCCTTGCTGCATTCATCAATGCCTAACCAATGTCCCTCAGCCACACGTCCACCCAGTTTGTCTCCACTCTCAGTCCGGACCCAGACTTTCTCTCCCCATTCGCGCACGTCTTGTAAGTCGGGTTTCTTTTCAAGCGCGGCTTCATAAGGTGTTTTATCTTGGACAGCCCTGGTGAGTGTCCTGTTCATCAACCAGACTACATGACGAGCAGCTTCCCCCCACAGAAATCTTGGAAGGCCGCTTGCATGCAAGAGTGCTCGTATGCGCTCTACAATCGTTCGGTTGCATCGCTCGGCTACACCGTTGTGCTGAGGAGTGTCATGTACAGTAAGTTTTTGCGCTGTCCCCTTTGACTTGAGATAAAGCTCAAAGTTCTTCCCTAGGTACTCTCCACCTCGGTCTGAATGTAGAGTTTTGATACTCGCATTGAGCTGAGTCTCACACCAGGAGCAATATTCTTTGTAGGCAGCAAGGGCCTCATCTTTGGTACGCAGAAGGTATAGGTGAGTTAACCGTGTCATATCATCTGTGAAAGTGATATAATAACGCTTTCCAGCTTTCGTCGCAACTGGGGCTGGTCCCCACAGGTCGCTATGTACTTCGTCGCCAAAGTTGGAGGCACGTTTGCCTTCTCGCATCTTGGGGACAGAGTTGCGAGTCGCTTTTGCATATACGCAGGATTCGCAAAAGAAGGGGTCCATCAAAGGTGACCCATCTAACTTGATCCCCGTTACAAAACCACTAGTGACTAGTCTTTTGGCTGCTTCAGGTGAGATGTGACCTAGGCGATGATGGAGTTGTTCCAAAGTGAGTGTCTCAGCTGCAGAATTTGCTATATCGTACTCATGGGTGACTCGATATAAGCCTCATCTGGATTTGTGGATTGAGCCAACTTGCTCTCCACTTTGCCTGCGTATAACACACTTGCCATTTGCAAATGTTACGGCAAAACCGGCATCGTCGAGTCGTCCAACTGACACGAGCGTGTAACCCACATCAGGTGAGTACAAAACTTCCGAGAGCTTCAGCTTGGAGACGTCAACACCATTTGATACGTCAATAACCATTTCTCCGGTGCCCACTGCATGAAAACTCTGTCTGTGTGCAGCCTGGAATGACTTGGGAGGAATTTCGACAAAGTTTTTGACTTCATCGTGATAGGGTGTAATATGCCTTGTACACCCTGAGTCGTAAACTTTGACACAAGGTGAGTTTGCCGTCGATTTGTCAATTTCAACACAAACAGCATGCGCATCTTCCAGATCGATGCCAGTGAGGTTCGAGTCATCACTGATAAGCGAAAAAGTGTCGCTTTCATCAGTTACAGGTGACTGTTCCATTTCGTTTTCACTGTCAGAGTCATCGGCGATCTTGGAAAACCAGTCTTCCTCGCTGTTCTCTATGACCTCGATATCAGAGTCTGAGTCAGAGACTGACACCAGTTCAGGGAGCTCTGAGTCAGACTCAAAAAGCTCATCGGCCAAAAAGGCACTTTCTATTTCAAGATCGGATTCGACAGCAGCATTGGCGGTGCCGCTCTTCATCTGTGAGTCGTTTTTCTTATCTCCTGTGATACGCGCAGGTTTAGGACACTTAATCCTATAGTGCCCTTTGTCACCACAGTTCCAGCAAGCTCCTTTCGGTTTGTGCTCTGACCTCTTTCCTTTTGTATTGACTGACACAAACATAGCTTCATCTTTATCGATGGCTTTATCGTTTGTATGACCGGAACGATGGGATCTCTGGGCTGCTTGGCATTCATACTCTTCAGAGATTAAGGTGATGAGTTCGTCCGGGTCGATCGTCTTCGTGGTGCTATACAACCTGGCGCCGGCCAGCAGGTTCGATGCGAAGGCAGAGAGGTGAGGTTGAAGAGATTTAATAATGGTTGACCGGTAATCTTTTACTTCCATGTCTACACCAAAAGTGGCTAATTCTTCTCTTTTGACACGAAGTCCATCGAGGAATTCGCGGACATTTACTTTATCCGGGCACCTAGAGTCCATGAACTGGGTACGCAGGTCTGCTTGAGCAAAGGCACCTTTTGACGAATATTCCTTCACAATAAGGTCCCATCGGTCTTTCAAGGACGGTTTGCTATGGACGCGTATGAGGGTGGAGTCAGGGATTTGGTGAGTCAGAAGTGCTTTAGCGGTACGGTCTTCCTTGACCCATTTTGCAAGGGCATCTTCCTCACCGGCAGCTGGTGGTTTGCTGACCGCTGGTTGGGTAATTGTGCCATCAAAATACCCCCACAACCCTTTTGCTTCGACAGCATCCTGGAAGCGCATCGAGAACGCTGTCCAATTGAGGCCACTTGTCATGAGTTTGGGAACAGAGGAGGGGAGAAGGTCGGTGGTAGTCAGAGCCGTAGTGGTCATGGTCAAAAAAGGAGCAAGGGTCAGAAAAGGTCTGGATGTGGGATACGGGGGCCCAATAACCTGTAAGATTATATTGCGACTATACAATTTCTCAGTATTTGCTCGGTGCAAAGTACTGCTATTCATTTACCTATACAATTTCTACAAGTGTATAGATAAGTAACAAGTTTGAAAGGTGAAATGTAATAAAGCTTCTCACCTCAGTATTTGCTCGGTGCAAAGTACTGAGGGAAAGGAAAAAATAACTACCTCCTTTTATAATCATTTGAGAACAAAAGAAAAGTAAAACAATAAGAAAATCTTTCACAACGCAATATATTTCAGGATAACAATGGAATCATTGTGTCACAATGGAGTGACGCGGGGTGACACGGTTTGCATTGTCTTGCCCCGGTCATCGTTACTCCAACAGAGAATGCAACAGAGTACACCGGACCTGAATGTCCCTTCAGTTTGCGCTTCATCTTTCCAGTAGCTGTCTTCCAGAGAATGACTGAGTTGTCGTCTGATCCAGACACGATGTATTTCCCATTACGCGAGAAAGCAACGGAGTACACCGTACCCGAATGACCCTCGAGTACATGCCCTATCTCCCCAGTGGTGGCATTCCAGACTCGGACGGTCTTGTCCCACGACCCAGACACGGCTCGTGTGCCATCAGGGGAGAATGCAACTGAAATCACCCCTAGTGAATGTCCCTGGAGTGGCTGGTCTCTCTTTCCCCTGATGGCCTTCCAAATACGAGCCATCGTCGCGCGCGAACCAGAGAATACGCTTGCACTGTCACGTGAAAAGGACCGCCGATCTACTGTCTCCAAATCGCTCGTCACATCCCAAATCCGGACCGTGCTGTCATACGCCGCAGATGCCACATATTTCCCGTCAGGCGAGAATGCCACAGAGGTCACACCACTCGTATGTCCCTTGAGCACATGCTCTATCTCCCCGGAAGCTACGTGCCAAATACGGACCGACTGATCCCATGACCCAGACACGACGCGTGTATCGTCGGGAGAGAATGCAACAGACAACACCGTGCCTGAATGTCCCTCTAGTATGCGCTCTAATTTCCAGCTATCTTTAGTCCAAATACGGACTGACTTGTCATAGGAACCAGACACTATACGCATCCCATCACGTGAGAAGGCAACTGAGCTCACCCAAGTTGTATGTCCCTTGAGTATATGCTCAACTGTCCCGGTTGTGACATCCCAAATGCAAACAGTGTCGTCTTCCATGCCTGAAACAACATGTTTCCCATCGGGTGAGACCGCAACACACCACACCGGCGAATCAAGTTCTTGTATGCGCTTTGTCTCCCCTGTGGTGGCATCCCATACCCGAGCAGTGGCGTCACCAGAGCAAGAGACAACACTTTTTCCATCAGGTGAGAAGGCAACCGTGTTGACCCGCTGTGAACATCCCTGGAGGATATGCTGTACCTCCCCTGTTCTAGCATCCCAAATTCGAATCGAGCCCTTCATGCAGCCAGACACAATTTGTGACCCATCGGGTGAGAAGGCAACAGACCACACTTCATTTGATTGCGCCACCAGTATGCGCGCAATCTCCCCCGTAGCAGCATTCCAGATGCGAACTGCAGAGTCGCCACACCCAGACACAACACGCGTCCCGTCAGGCGAGAATCCAACGGAGGGTACATGTGAAGGGTGTGTCATGACATGCTCGAATGGTCCCCATGACCCAGCGATGCCCCCCACTACTCTAGGTAAGTTATCAAACAATGTCGGATAGTGGTGTCTTATCAGTGCGCTTTTAGGGATCCATGCGAGCGCTGAGCCATACGTGTTTAGGCAGTGACGTGACATGGTCTCAAACGCCATCTGGAGGTAGCGACGAGCATCCTCGAGTAGCAACCTGTGGTGGGAATCAATCTTGGAATATTTCTGGGGAAATGATGAGCTAAACTCCTCTACCATGTTGATTACTAACCGAGTTGGCTTCTTTTGCCATGCTAAGAGACCTCAGCCCAGAGCCAAGCTCTCCAAGTGCACTCAGGCACTCAAGCCAGTGCAATAAGTGTATACTGGCGAATGTCCCAAGTTCTCTGAGCATCGGTAGAATGTCTACAGATGGGGCTGCAAGAGCCTCTACAAGATGGGAGGCCCAGTACAAGCATGAGTATCTGAGAGTCTCAGGAATAACGCTAGCATCAGGGATTTCATGGGCTAGTCCGACTATATCACGATCAGGTAAATCACAGATGTTATGCTGGAGAGACATATTCAACCTCTGGAGACACTTGACGGCCAGTTTGTGGTGGGTATCTGAAGTATCAATGCTGTGTCTATAGCAACGTTTCGGATTGACGATGAACTCTCCAAACGAGGCGTGAAAGATGGTGATGGGACTACTGTCGGTGATACGAATCACGGATTGTAATGGCACCAAGGCAAAGTGAATGTCGCGTGTTTCTAGGTCCAGTAATGATGCGATGTGGTCCATGGACAGTGGTTTTTGAAGGCAGATCACCGCAGCCAGTACATCATGTCCGTTTAGGGTTCCGCTCCCGGCTGGCTGGGGAAAGGCCAAGTCTACAATGTGTTGGTAGAGCCTGTCAATTGGCTCCGTATGGGGCGGCGACAAGAGAGGAGAACCGAGTCGGGTGATCTCCGTCAACCGAGACCTGTTATCTTTATTTGTAGCACCGATATAACGAACGGCCGTGGCAGCATAAATGAACAGGTCTGCGCACAGATTGAGCAGAATTCTAAATTGATCGGCAGGAGGCCATGAAGGCAAGCCCGCCGAGAATCTATCCATCGTGGCAATTTCATCCAAAGAATTTCGGAGGTATGTGTGAATATCATTTCGTACCGCATCCTGTGTAGCTTCCTGCAGGGAATTTTCAATAATGACTTCGATATCTAGTGAATGAGCAGGATGGGTCCTAAAAACCCTTTCAATCCAACTCTCGGGTCGGCTTGTGATGAACACTTTGAGCGGTATGTTGATCATGCCATCAAGGATAGCCTTGATCAACATTTCTACTATCCCCGGTGCTGAGCATTCGTCCAAGGCATCGATAACGATAATGCAAAAAACCCCTTGTTCGTTTTCAGCAGCGATCTTGACGGGATTGACGACCAGGGAGCGGAATTGCTCAGATAGATCATTGAGATCTGCAACGTCGGGTTTGTTCGCGAGCACGTCATGGATGACTGATCGGATCTTTGAGTTAGTTCGGGCAAGCATTGTAGTGATCGTAGGGATGATGCGACGTGCATCCATCAATCCTGAGCGAGAGCAAAAGAAGCTGCCCCCAAGCTTGTTCCGCCCATCTAGACGTTTGCAGAGAGTGTGGGCGATAGTTGTTTTCCCTGTACCGAGCTGACCGTTAAGCCAATAGACGTTTGGAGATGAAAGATCATGCGCCCAGGCTTCTAGATCGGCCAATATCTGCACACGGGTGTCTTTCATGCATCCGCGCGGTAGGTCACCTTCAGCGCCGTACCGCGTGTCATAGGATGCGTGATCGACGGGTTTGAGTAATGCTAACGGGTCCTGCGAGACGTCTGCACTATCTTGAGTATGAAAGCAATGTCATCAAGCGGGGTCGCACTTACTGGCGGTATTCTGGTTGACAGTATTCTGGTTGACGGTATTCTGGATGACGGTATTCTGGATGACGGTATTCTGGATGACGGTATTTTGGTTGACAGTACCCTGCAAAACCACACCACCCTGCGTATCTGCGACAGGAATACGATTAGTGGTTGCCTCTCAGATATCTTGGATTCATCGTGAAGAATCTTACTGAAGGTGCTCTCAGCAATGGTAAATTTGATTCTAGGGGACGACATGGAATATCGGTTTCAAGTGGAAAAGTTTCTGCTTGGAACTGACGTCGACTACGTGGAGAGTGTGTGACGTGGCAAGCACCGCGTGCGAAGGCGATGCCAGCGCCAGAACCTTATTGCCTGCAACAGTACACCTTTTGCTTTTGGGGCAACCCACTTGTGGTTATTATTCGAGTAATCCAAAAGCCTATTTCCATGTGTTTTTTATGCATATGTGACTTTTCAACCAAATGTTTGCGCTCGACCGCGATCACATCACAGCCGCCATAAGTATATACCAGACTCATCCCTAGCAAGTGGGACAGAATGTGAGTAGAAACGGTCCCACTTCTTCACCCATAGAAAT
The DNA here is from genome assembly GCA_003314385.1 of Gomphus sp. MG54. Lineage (NCBI taxonomy): Eukaryota > Fungi > Basidiomycota > Agaricomycetes > Gomphales > Gomphaceae > Gomphus > Gomphus sp. MG54. The sequence goes on along the minus strand of QLPG01001673.1, from coordinate 2,190 downwards.
GGTCATAATACACATGGTTTGCATGGAGAAATACCAGGGCATAGAAAGCACTCATCCAATGGTGGGCAACAGCCGGAAACCTTTGTTGAGGGGTGTGGCTAGCAAGGATAGTTGGACTTAGGAAACAAGAAATTCTAGAATCACAAATATCGTCGCTTCCAGGAGTGTCATTTACTTTTTCAGATGTAAACATCGTTATGTTTCCTCGCTGAACAAAGAGCTGTACGTCCATTCACATTTACCTTGCAAATGCTAGCGATGTCTCTTTTCACGTCGGCGCCAGCACATTCTCTTGTAAGTAGAGCTTGTGGCCATTCTATCTATCCTCAAAAAGTTTATACGTTGTCTCATGATGATTGGAGACAATATTCTCACAATTAGAAGGCGAAATCACACATCAGCCTGCGTACCATTCCATTCAACGTGACTCTGCCACAGGATGTGACCCGGGCACTCTCCGGGGCGCAATCTAGGAGATATCTACCTGGGTGGATGGAGGTGATAACAGGCCCACATAAATCTGAGGGACAGGGATTTCAGGATATAATCCCGAATCCCTAACGAAAGAAATGGTGGCAAGTTCTGAGAGTTTGGTGGCTGGGACGAAATCTTCCTCTTCGCAATTGGGAATACTGGCTGCATAGCATGATGAGTCAGAGAATGTAAGTTTGTAAACCGTGTTGCAGCTGCCTCGACCGAGAAATGAGATTGATGTACAGGAGGTTTTACAGAGTTGCGTTGAAACGCATGTGATGAGACCATTCAGGTCGAGCCAATCGACTTTACGAAGGTCTTTGATCTGAGACTGGATGTCGGCCGACATAATGAACGTGTGCCCTGGCAGAGATTCAACCGTAGACGCTCGACATTACGCGCCATCCGATTAGTCTTTCCTAGAGCATGGGTTTTCACTTGTTTGTAAGCTCTCTTAGGTTCTCCCCAAAGGTCATCTTGCCTCTCAATGCCTCTTGTACGTGCGCTGTCATCATTATATACGGAACTATGAGTTTGATTTTGAATAATATGACGATTTAGTTTCCCACCCCCGCACATCCTTCCCTCGAAGCAGTCTCGGTCACACCAGAGATTAGAAATATTTATCCTCGAGACTTCTTTCCAAACCATACATTCTTGATTCAACCTCACTTTCCCTATTGACTAATCCTATATTAGCGAACTCGGTCCGTCTGCCTTTGGGAACGACTGCTTATTGGCTGTTCGGTCCGGATCAGGGACCAAAGGTACTACATTCTTAAATTAAATCTACATTATATAGTATCATTTAGGTGGTGCCCATACATGGCCTGTCTGCGCCTGTACCGAAATGGAAGTACCTCACACCATTTCTATCCGAAAATGGGTTTAGGGCACTTGTATAGGGTTATCTGGCTTTTTACTTTATATCACCATGTAACTCACCCTGATAAATGGATCTCTTCGGAAGAGGATACGGTGAGTCCCCAGAAACCATCTATAACGCCGACCTTTATACAACACAGCTCCCACTGCTCCTTCAGCACGTGCAGTTTTCGAATGCTCATATTGTAGGACTTTCCATGGTAGTTGACCCTGTTTCCACCAGTCTAACACGTCTCTTACTTCGATTTTTGTCCAGGGCGGCGGGATTGTTGCAGCTTTCGCAGCGACATTCCCCAGTCTTGTGAGTGGAAAGGTGGTATTCATATCTTCAGCCGGTGTAATGGATGTATGAACCCGCGACTCCTTGCATGTAATTTACATACTGATCATTGACTCTTAAGCCACCTGAGAGGTTAGCCAAGATGACGGTTCAGACAGTCAAAGGATCAGTTTTTTACAATCATCTTGACTTGACGTTTAACATCTCATGTCGTCCAGGGGATTGGTCTTTCTATCCCTAATACTTCATGCATTATGGACCAGGTTTTCCAACTTGGTGACTACAAAGAAATATGATCGACTATTGGGAACAGTTTAGAAAATTCCAGACTGAATGTCTTCCAGAATTTGCAGAGGTTTTAACATCTTCAATAAAGGGTGGTCCAATTTGCGACATGGAAAATGCTTTAAAGTCATCGCTGAAACTCCTCGTTTAAAGTGTCTTATTATTCGTGTGGGCTTCTTGCATATGTTTTTAGACATCAGCTGACCGATGTACAGGGCACCAATGACACTACTGTGCCCATCAGGTTTGGAGAGAAGATCAAAGCG
>QLPG01001662.1:0-21356 GCA_003314385.1 Gomphus sp. MG54 | reverse complement strand
TTTTCGACAACACCCTTCGGCAGTACCGAAGTCCGTCAGAATCCGGCTCCTGACAGCAGTTTAGCAATGGCAACTAGCTGGGTGGTGCCCTCTTTGCCTAAGTTCCACGAGATGCCTCGCTTGAAGTCACCAAAGGTTTTGAGGGCTGTGGCTAAGGCAGAAATGTCAGTTTTATTGCCTTTGTTGATCCCTCTTGTGTTCAGGACCACCACTGGGTTGCCTGGATCGATTAAAGGTGTTGGGGAACATATTGTTTTGCTGCTTGGTAAAATTTGATTGGGGACCAAAGCCTCTATTCCCTGCAACTGTGAGCTGGCAGGGATATTGGAGAGGGTTGGCATGGATAGGTAGTGTAAAGGCAACCCTCTTGCAGCCTCTCGGAGGTGTCTTGGAGGTGTCTTGGAGGTGAGCTAAGCAGGGGGAATCTAAAGCTTTTAATTATAACTACTATCTAAGTACATGTGGGGTCCTCACCTAAGCAGGGGGAATCCAAAGAGAAAAGTCTAAGGATCCCACCACTGGTGAACCCCTTTTATACCCTTTATGTAAGTGGCCCATGCACTAGCTTACAAATCAATACATTGGAGTTTGTAAAGCTAACTTCCTGGTACTAAGTCCAAGGCTTGGGCATTTATTCTAGGTTCTCTTCACCATGCTTTAAGATCATTCCTGTTTCCACTCAGCGGTCCTTTTGGACTTGGGCATTTTAGCCTCGGAGTTGGTCAGAGTTTGAAATAGGACTTCGGACTTGAATCAGGCTTTGGAGAAGGTCATCCCCTGACATCACCCCCCCTTCTAGAGTGCTGCGTCCTCATGGCATGGAATGATAGAGATTCAAAGGCTGTTGTATGGATCCTCTGAGGTGCTCCTGGGTGTTGCAGGTAGAACTCTCATATCTTAGTGGGAGCATTCATGTCTTCTTCCTTTATCCATGTATTCTCTTTATATCCATACCCCTGCCACTTGACTAAAAAGTAGAGCCCCCCTCGCATCAGGCAACTGTCCAACACCTGTTCTACCTCGTAATGCTCCTCTCCCTCTATTAATTCTGGTGGTGGAGGCAGTTTGGACCTTCATCCTGGAATTGGATTTTCAGGGGCCAGGAGGAATTTGACCACATTGAAGACAGGGTGAAGCTAAGATAGGGATTGTGGAAGCCAGAGCCTGTAGGCATGTTTTCCTACTTTTTGTTGAATGGTGTATGGTCCCAAATATCGGTGGCTCAGTTTCTGTGAGGGTCGTTTTGTCCAGATGTCCAAGGCATCTAGGTACACTTGGTCTCCTACTTGGTAATCTGGTACTGGGGTTTGGTGTTGGTTGTAATATTGTGCCATATCGTCCTTTGCTTTTGCCAGTGCTAACTTCGCTTCCTCTAGCAACTGTTCCATTTGGTCTTTGAACTCATTTACTGTGTCCATCTGTGACTTTGGCTATTGTAGTTCAAAACCCATCTGTGGGTGTTGTCCCATATCTAACATGAAGGGAGTTTGCTGTGTGGCAGAATGCACATGATTATTGTACTGGAATTCTACCATCGGTAGGAGTTCATCCCAGTCATCTTGTTGCTCATTGACAAAGACTCAGAGGTACTGCTCTAACTCCTGGTTGACACATTCTATCTGGCCATCTCCCTGTGGGTGGTAGGCTGTTGTTGCTGCAAGCTTGATACCCAGGAGTTGGTAGAGTTTGTGGGTGAACTCCGAGATGAATTGAGGACCTCAGTCTGAGGCCACCTGTTTTGGAAGTCCATGCAGTTTCCATACATGTGTCAGGTAGAGTCATGCAGCTCCTAGTACTATGATGGTAGTATTTGTAGGGAGGAAGTATGCCCTTTTCCTTACTGAGTCAACTACATTCATGACCACATTATGTCCATGGGCATCTGGCAGTTCTACTATAAAGTCTATGCTAATAGTGTCCCACCAAGCTTTGGGGATAGGGAGTGGTTCCAATTCTCCCATCGGAGGCTATCTCCAGATTTTAGTCTGTATGCAGGAGTCGTAGGTTTTTACATACTGTCCCATGTATCGGCCCATCTGAGGCCACAAGTAGTTCCTGGAGATCGGTTCTAGTGTTTTCCATCTCCCTGCATGTCCAGCTATTCACGTATTGTGGTGCTGGGAGACAATGCATCTCCAAAGGTCTGGATCATTTGGGACATAGATCCTCCCTCAGAATTGGAGGAAACCATCCTGTTCCATCCAACCAGCAGATTATACCAATCTGGCATGCCCCCGTCGGAGTTCTATGATAGCCTTGGCTATTGGATCTTCCAGGCTCGAGGTCTGAAGCTTCGCTCATATGTCTAGGAGGATATCTCTTTCTTCTCCGACCACCATAATCCCTTCCAGAGCTCATATTATGAACAGCTCTGGTTGGAGGAGGATTATATTCTCATTATCCTCTGATCCAGATCCGTGATCTGATCTTCTGGAGAGTGCATCTGCTTTGCCCATACTTCATCCCAGTCAGTGATGGAGTGTGAAGTCGAAGAGAGATAGGAAGAGAGACCATCAGGCCTGCCTTCAGTTTAACTTTTTAGAGGTTCTGAAATACTTTGGATTCTTATGGTCTGTCCAGGTCTCAAACTGGAGTTGTGTTCCCTCTAGGAAGTGTCGCCATTCCTCCAGAGCTCAGATGATGGCCAACATTTCTTTATCATGGATTTCGTAGTTTCTTTCCTCTGGGCTTAGGCTTTTGGAGAAGAAGGCAATTGGATACCACAATCTATCTTCTGGTGATTATTGTGAAATAGTGGCCCCTGTGGCAAAGTCCGAGGCATCCACTTCCACTCTGTATGCTCAAGAATCATCTGGGAAATTAGTATCGGGGCCAAGGTGATAAGCTCTTTAATTCTTCGGAGCACCGTCTCCTCCCTCTCTCCCCACTTCCACAGTTCCCCTTTCTTTGTGAGATCAAAGAGTGGCCAAGCATGAAGGGAGAAGTCCTTGATGAAACGTTGGTAGAAGTTTGCAAATCCAAGGAATGACTAGACTTCCTTCTGGCTCTTTTGAGTTGGCCACTCTGTTACTCCTTGGACCTTCACAGGGTCCATTTCTACCTTCCCTTCTGATATGATGAGTCCTAAATACTCAATTTGTGTTCTCTCAAACTCGCACTTTTCTTTCCAAAGATAAAGTTTCTGCTCTCGGAGTCGTTCTAACACCTGGCATGTGATTCTTCGGTGTTTGGCCAACGTCCGAGAATAGATGAGAATATCATCAATGTATACGCAGATGAGTCCCGCTAAGATAAGGTCTTGGAAAATATCATTCTTCATTGTTTGAAAAGTGGCTGGACTGTTCGTGAGCCCAAAGAACATTACCAGTGGCTCAAACAGTCCTCAGTTTGTCTGAAAGGCAGCCTTCCACTTGTCTCCCTCCTTGATTTGGATGTTGTTGTATCCCCATCTGACATCTAGTTTTGTGAAATACTTAGCTCCCTTGAGCTGGTTCACCAGCTCTGGAATGAGGGGGAGTGGGTATTGGTTCTTTACCATTATTGCATTCAACTTTTGATAATCCTGGATGAGCCAGAGGGATCCCTATTTCTTTTTGATGAAGAAAACTGGGATGCCATCGGAGATTTTGAAGGTCAGATGCATCCAGTCCAAAGGTTCTCTTAAATGAAGGTGTCTAGCTCGGTTTGTTCTAACAGGGACATGGGATACACCTTGCAGTTAACTGGACTGGCCCCTAGTTCCAGTTCAATGGTGTGATCCCAAATCTTCCTCTCGGGGAGCTCATCAAAGAATTCTTTGGCAAAGACACTCTCAAATTCTCAGAGATACCCCAGAATTTCCACTTCTATTTGGACATTTTTGTAATGGGCTTCTGCCAACCTCTGGGAGGTAGTCTGCATGACCTGGATATGTTCTCCTTCTGGTGGAAGCATCACACACATCACTCTATCCCCAGGCTCGAATTCATCCAGCAGGTCTTTCTCTTCTTCACTCTCCTGATCCGCCTCCACACCTCCTTTCTGTAGACCTTCTTCCTCTAGGAGTTTTGGAAATGGCCCAGTACGACACTCTCAGATCTGCTTTTTCAGCACCCGCTCTTTTCTTCATTTATCTTGTACCTCAGCTTGGCAGGTGTGACATTTTGCCAGACATCGGCTCATTTTAACAGTTCAAGTCTGCCAGTCAATCGCTGGATTAAGTTCTTCCAGCCAGGTAAAGCCCAGGATTAGGTCTTGTTTTCCTAAGCTGGTGACCACAAATGTGGTTCACTCCATGTGTCCATTTACTCAGAGGATCAGGTTGACAACTTCCCTGATGGCTCCAGCCTCATTCAGTGATCCATCCACATTGTAAACTGGAATAGGCCTTTGTAGCTTCTGAGTGGTGAAACAGTGTCATTCTATGTAACCTCTGTTCATGAACTGTCTGGTGGCCCCACAATCCACAAGAGCGGGTCCCAACTTGACCTCTGCTGTGTCTGTTGTTTGGATCTCCACTTTGATAACTAGGGATTTCAGACTTGGGGTGGTGGCAACCACATATCTCTTTGGAAGTCGCTTCTCCTGTTTTTGGAGTCATATCTGAGTTTGCTTTGGTGGAGTCTCGATGGTTGTGCATCTTTTGATGGCTGTTCTTTTGAAAGGGAATATGCAATGATTACAGTATAGTAGACCTCCTTGATACAGGATACCTCCTTGATACAAAATGATTTTCCAAGGTCAATTCTCATTCCAATAATACAGGGTTTTGCACAAAGAATCTACTATATATAAACAACATTTAAGCCAACCCACACAAGGGAAGGAGAAGAATTGCTTTCAGGAGGAATTTATTTTCATCTAAAATTTCTCAATTTTGATAACATACAATCTTAAATCAGTGATTGTTCAACTTTTCTGAGAGATTTTGTCATAGAGTGTTCACATTAGAGAAGCTATGCATTTCCTATTGCTAATTACAAAAACTCCAAGTGGGATTTGACCTAAATTGACCTTAATCTGACCACAAAGATATTGGGGCTACTAAAGCATGACATGCAACACACTAGTAATACAAAGAAATGGATGACTAATCACAACGGGCCGCAAATTCCGCGCATGGAGAATTAGGTATCACGCTTGTATCAAGGACCTATACCTGTGTTCCACAAAACAATTTACTCTGCCACAACAGATGTTTTTTTGCCCCTATAATATAGAGCAAAAATGTTCTCAAGACACTTCTTAGCTGTAATATAATTTTTTGTAAATTTAATCTACAAAATTTTGAGCTAAAACTGAGCTTGACTGAAATCTGTATCAAGGAAGTCTACTATACTGTACACCACTCTCTTCTTCCAGATACAAGAACCTATTATGTACAGGCAGTGGGGGTACACGATTCACCCACTGCCGGTCTCAAAATCCTCCTCTTCCTCTCTCTCTCCTTCCCTTTCTTCTCCCTTGGGATTCTTCAATACTTCCATCAATGCTACTTCTGATATTCCTACAAGGTTCAGAAGCTCTGGGAGTAGCTCCAGTTTTTCCTCCATACTCATGGTTCAGATGTCAAAGGATAATGGGCAGTCTCATTCCTAATGCCCAGGTTTTTGGCATTGGTAGCAAACCCCTAGGGTGGAACCTGTAGCTCAGGTCCAGTCTACTTTTATTGGGGTTGGAGCCTCCTTTGGGGCAATTGGTGGTGGTACAGGGACTCATCGGGGTGGTTCTGGGGAGTGAGGGGGTAGTGCTGGCATCCTCAGAACTCTGAGCATGAACCTAGGAGGTGTGCTATTCAAGCAGGCAGAGGTCCAGAGTTGACTGCGATGAGCCTCCGTGAATGCTTCATTTGCTTCCTGGTCCCAAGCAACCCTTTGTACTGCCTAATACCATCCCTCGGGATCATCAAAGCTTGGATTTCCACTTCCCAGGAGGGTAACCTTTGTTTGTATTCCCAGTTTGAGCCCTCAGTGGAACTTGATCACGATCATCTTGTCATCATGGTATTCCGCAAGGTCCACCAGTTCTATGAATCAGTCAACATATTCTTCTACAGAGTCTTTGCCTTGGTACCAGCCTGTCCCTTCTAGTTGGGTGAGGGCAGAGAGTTGTTCATTCTTTGGGCAGAAATTTTATATGAAGTCTGATTCGAAGTCTTTCCAGTCTGAGTAGTAGGGATGTCCATTCCTCTCACTTCAGAGTATTTTGTTTGCAAAGCAGGCTGCTCTATCAGACTTGAAGTAGGAAAGAGCCCAACATATCTGAGCTTGGCTGTTAGGGAATTGTTCTCCACATATTGTGAAGTAAATGTTACAGGAGTTGGCTCTCCCCTTCTCCCTGTCTCCATCAAAGTCTGATTGCGGTGCGGGCCTGATTCTGGAGTTTCCTTGTAAGGCAGTGGTACTCCAAGGGTCCGAAAAACATGCGCTCAGAGTTGGGTCATCCTCTAGATTTTCTGAGTTTAACCCCTGATGCATTGGGTCATTTAGTTTGGCCATGATTGCCCTAAGTGCTTTGCTTATTGTGGCATTTGCTGTTCAGTTTTCCACCAGTTCTTGCTGGCTATGACTATAGAGGAGGGGGAGTCCAGTATCAGGTACATGCAGGAGTTGATACTCTCTGAATCTCTTTGGTTGAGTCCAAAACCACCTATAACTGTTTGCCATGGCTCCCAGTCCTTTATTGGGAGACTTTCCTGCTGTAAGGGCAACCCTCTTGCAGCCTCTCGGAGGTGTCTCGGAGGTGAGCTAAGCAGGGGGAATCCAAAGCTTTTAATTATAACTACTATTTAAGTACATGTGGGGTCTTCACCTAAGCAGGGGGAATCTGTCAAGCTTTGGGTATTAACGGACTTTGGTACTGCCAAGGGGTGTTGTTGAAAAGGTCGGGCAGACTATGGCCAAGTCCTGCAGGCTAAGAGTAGTGGCATTGGCTTCAATGCACTCATGTGTTGTGCCCTACTTGCTATGCGTGCCACTGGTTTTGCAACAGACAGATACTCAGGAGGATGCTGATGATGCCGGCCCAAGTTGAGGACTTTACAGAGGAGAAGAAGGTAGAAGGGCCTAAGCCTAGTCGATACCCAGAATGAGGAAATATGTACATGCATGTCCTACTTATATAGGTTAAGAAGCAACATGTAGAATAAGGAATGTGAGATAACAAGGTATGCAGAGCATGTGGTTATTGTCCACAACAGATAAAATTAGAATGAAGGGATGCAAAATGGGGATAAAACAATAAGGGATAAGATAATAGAGATGTAGCCAAGGATAGGACAATAGAAAGTGACCGAGTATAAAACAATGGAGTTGTGACCGGGGATAATACAAGGACAGGAGGTCCCAAGGGGAGATGGACCGAAGGGTGAAGACAGGGAGTGTGGATGGTGGATGTGCCAAGCCAAGACCAGCATACCAAGTGTTATGCATGCGGCATGGACACTTGGTCGTGGATATAAGATGGTTGCTCGGTCGGCAATGCCGAATAGATGGGTCTCGGTATGTGTACTTGACAGAATCCAAAGAGGAAAGTCTAAGGATCCCACCACTGGTGAACCCCTTTGATACCCTTTATGTAAGTGGCCCATGCACTAGCTTACAAATCAATACATCGGAGTTTGTAAAGCCAACTTCCTGGTACTAAGTCCAAGGCTTGGGCATTTATTCTGGGTTCTATTCACCATGCTTTAAGATCATTCCTGTTTCTGCTTGGCAGTCCTTTTGGACTTGGGCATTTTAGCCTCAGAGTTGGTTGGAGTTTGAAATAGGACTTTGGACTTGAATCAGGCTTTGGAGAAGGTCATCCCCTGACAGGTGAGTAGGTGTAGATATTATGGCATGCATGCAAACAGAGAAGAAGAGAGAAAACTTGGTGGTCTTGGGTCTATCCCTTGGTTGGCAAGGCTGAACTAGGCCTGTCAGACTATGGGAAAGTCACTGGAGGTGGTGGTACAAGTCTAAGAGCACTTAGATCATGACTCTATACTTACATGCAATCCCTGTATAGTTATATCCAGTTATTAATATTACACTTAGGCATGCTATTTTCATGACTGTGGTGATTTATCTATTATATGTCATACACTTATACTTACATGCAATCCCTGTATAGTTATATCCAGGTATTAATATTACACTTAGTCGCGCTATTTACACAACTGAGTTATATCCAGAATTCTACAAATACCAAGCACCACAAGAGTCTCTTTCTTAAGCTTTTACATCCCATGTGATCGTGCCATTGAATAGATAGATACATTGTTGAGTGATAGATTAGAGTCACTGTCACCTTGTATTCCTGTAAGGGCTAGAGGAGATATACTATTACCCAATTAAGTGAGGTCATCACATTGGCTGTTTTGACAATAGATTCTGTGTTGTATATCATGAAAGTTTTCCAATTTCAGACTAAGCACTCCACATTTCTAAAACATAAGTCTAATCTTGCTATAGGCTTTGTTTAGGCTGGGTGCCTCCTCCCACTCTTGCAATTTTTATGCCATTCTGCCATCAATTTCAAATGCAGATATTTGAGCCATGGATGCCACATACACATATCCTTGGGGCCTATCCCATTCGCTCATGGAAGAGACATCCATACTCATGACCTCAATTAAATTGTCCAGTACTTTCCTGTGAAAAAGCTGATGGCCAACCAGCAATGTATTATTTGCCTCTCTTGAAATACCAAAGACAGCTTTCACTGACAATGAATAGGATTACCCTTGCACAGTTGAAGCAGGGACTTGATGCTTCCACATCAGCCATCCCCACACTGGTCAAATTTCTAGTGGGGCAAATTTTTGATTCATGTCTCTTGTTGCTCATTTGGCTCATTCTCATAATATATATTTCTGGTCTCTTGTTAAATCCACATGTCGGTGCTTAGCTAGAGACTTCCGGAAGGGTTTTCGGAAGGTTCCAAAGGGAGAGTTCGTATTCTGAGGGTAGGGGTGAGGATTGGAAACGGGATCAGAATCGGAGCAGATGGAAGTTGGGAATGCCGGGGGTCTTGGGACTGTTCATGGTATAGGGTGGTACGAGTGGTTTGAGGTCGCAGGGACTTGGCTTCAACTTATGTGTTACGCCCTCCTCGATCATCTGTCCCTAATTTCGGAGAGTCAGAAAGTTTACCGGAAACTAATTGGAAACTACGATGCAAAATTAAGTCAATATTTGTACTGGCAAATAGTCCAGTCGACTGGTGGCTTATATACATGTATCTAGTTCTTGTACTATCTTTTACTGAGTAAAGACAAGGGGGGAAAGAGAGTACAAGGGACAATATAAAACGAAGAACAAGGAGTGAGGTATGCGATGATCCTGCATGTCGTCTATCAAAGGAACGGAACCTTGACTTCAGAGTCTTCAGAGGTTCGGAATCGCAAAACCTCGGAATGTATGTCAGACATCTGGAAATCGGTTATTCAGGCTTTGGGCGATCAGAAAGGTCCTGGAAATGGTGCAGGTGGTTGTGGGGTTTAATGTGGGTTTGTTTGGCGACATGGGCCATAACATCTCTCGACACTCTCAAACCCTGGACTCTTTGTTCTTATTGTTGTACCATTGCTGTGTGTACTATTTGAATGTAATAAATTGCTCAAACTAGAATGAATTCCAAGTCTTGGTGAACATCATATAGCCTGCAATTGCTATGCATGAGGGATATGTATGTTAGCTTGTATAAAATGATACAAGGGATCACCAGTCTTGTTTCAATATCAGACTTGTAATGAATACATGCTACCTTACATAAATTGCATCCATGTATGGCAGGTCTGAAAGTCTTGTACTCCAGATACCCCTTGAAACACCTTATATTACCATTCATCATGTGGACTCTTTTGCTAATGATTGGCAAGTGTTGAGATGCTGAGTGAAAATTATTTTTATCCAAGGCCACATGGTGCATAAATTCTTTTACACACGTCTCATGGTTTCATGTATTGGGGCAACAGTTCAAGAAGCTATTCATTCAGGGATTCAAGTTCCCACTCACAGCAACTGTTACTAGTGATTGTGTAGATTGGGGTAGCAACATGCTTCAGTGAGTTCATCACTTCTTTCAGATATTTATATACCTGAGAGATCCTCTGTAAGTCATCTCACATAGAGGAGTGCTTTGGGGCTTGGTATATATCAGGTTCTAATTCCACTTCATTACTTCATAAATCATTGTTCACTGTTTTGTTGGTCAAAAGACATGATGATTTACCTTGCATACCTTTCCTATAGTAGATTGACTTATTCTAAGGCTGACCGACAAAAAGTGCCAAAAGTTATATATATCATCACATGTCTGCTATCTCATGCATTCTGCCATTGGTGGCATTGATATAGTGTGGTCATGGTTTTTTTGAATACAATGTACATGTTTTCCTTTTCATTTCGGAGCTAACATTGTACAAGAGACACTGTCTAATTCATCGGGGTCTGGCATGGTTTCAAGAAATGGGTTCATTATACAGTATAGTAGACTTCCTTGATACAGATTTCAGTCAAGCTCAATTTTAGCTCAAAATTTTGTAGATTAAATTTTCAAAAAATTATATTACAGCTAAGAAGTGTCTTGAAAACATTTTTGCTCTATATTATGGAGGCAAAAAAGCTTTTGTTGTAGCACAGTAAATTATTTTGTAGAACAGGTCAAAATGTCACAGGTATAGCTCCTTGATACAAGCGTGACAACTAATTCTCTGTGTGCGGAATTTGCGGCCCATTGTGATTAGTCATCCATTTTTTATATTATTAGCAGCTCACATGTCACGCTTTGGTGGCCCTAATATCTTTGTGGTCAGATTAGGGTCAATGTAGGTCAAATCCCACTCAGAGATTTTGTAATTAGCAATAGGAGATGTATAGCTTCCCTAATGTGAACACTCTATGACAAAATCTCTCAGAAAATTTGAGCAATCACTGATTTAAGATTGTATGTTATCAACATTGAGTAAATTTTAGATGAAAAAAAATTCCTCCTGAATGCAATTCTTTTCCCTCCCTTGTATGGTTTGGCTTAAATGTTGCTTATATATAGTAGATTCTATGTGCAAAACCCTGTATCACTGGAGTGAGAATTGACCTTGGAAAATCAATTTGTATCAAGGAGGTATCCTGTATCAAGGAAGTCTACTATACTGTAATGTAAGTTTCATAACAATGGTGCTAATGGCTGCTGACGGCATGTCCTCGGCAAAGTTGTGAGCACAGCTTCAAGAAAATCTTTCCATCGAAAACCAATGTGGTGATGTATCGACTGAATGATGAAATTTTGGCTTGGCTTACTCAGTCAGACATCTAACACGAACTACTAGAATGAGATTGGCTGAAGAACACAGGTATACGGCTATAGTTCCGGATTGAGCGTCACCGATTTGTTGGAAACAGAGCTAACATCTCTTCCCTTCAGCCGATTCTCATAAAGCTTGCACATTCTGCCTCCACCCATCAGACTCTCATTCAAACGCACAATCCAGTCCCTCTCAAAATTCACATCCCGGATGTCTTCTCAAGGCAACAATCAAGTCCTCGTACAGCAGGCAACAGATAAGTGAGTACCCTAAACTGCTCTATGTTGAAGAAATTTATGATCCGGACAGTTTGGCCATCACCTATGTCCAGACTGCTGGCCTTAGTAAGTCCAGAAGTAATTTTATATGACCCTTGCTGTGGTCTTACTGTTACAAGTAGCGCTTGTTATATATGACACATTCCTCAATCTCCGATATGAAAGAAAACATATCTGGAAAAAACAGTATAGATTAGGATCTGTCTTGTATCTGTCGGCTCGCTATGCAAGTGTCATCGGCCTCGTGATATTTCTAGTAGCCGACAGGTTCCCAACCCCAGCTATCAAGGTGAGCATTTCCATGCCATGGATTGCAAACAGTTCACATTGATCCGGGTATAGTAAGACTCTCATGATGTTGAACACAGAATCTAATGTCAAAACAGTCTATGTAATGGCTTCACTCACTTTGGTGGTAGTACCGGAATTCTAGCCCTTATAGGAATTCAAGGTAACAACGGCTCTAATTTCTCACTCGATAATTTATCTATTCTTCTACCAGGGCTGTTAATGGCACGGGCATATGCCGTTTCCAAGCATAAGAAATTGACTCTTTTGGTAGTTGATATTTTGTTTATTGGCAGTGTCGGGTGTATCATGGTGTGTAGTTCACGTGTTCGCTCTGTCATGACCAATAATAAAACTTGTACTACGCTGTGTAGTTATTGCAACAGTAGACAATTGTGAACCGCCTGATATGGAGGCGAACACACTAGACTTGTGAGTCATGTTAATTGTATTCCTTCACATGTTTATTCACATAAAGTTCACATGTGAGGCTTCCCTCGTTTCAATTCTTTTTCACTGCTTAGGCATTGTCCAGTTAACACCATTGAAAATATATTCCCCATTATTTTTGACACAGTAGCTGTTGCAACCATGCTTTCCACTTCCCTTGTCCACCTGAGGCAGTTGAGAGAGCTTCGACCACTCCACACAAAGTCATTAACTCAGGTTTTGATTGAGCAAAGTACGTCCCCCAGTGTTATCATTTATCGCAGCTAATTATTATTAAGGTCTGCTACGATATGGGTATCTGTTTTATGATAGTATTTCAAATGCTTCGTCTAATCTCCAGCTAGAATCATCCTCACAATAACACTAACCACCACTATCATAACGAAGGTATTCCTCGATTTCATGCTGCATACGGTTGTCTGAATAATAATTATCACAGGTCTGAAGAGTAATTGCTTCATTGGATATGACTCGTGTGAATAACAAATTAATCAAATGTCAATAACCTAGTATTGCCAACATTCTTGTTTCTATACAGGACAGGACAGAGCCCCGCAATGCAACTATTTGGACTTGACTGATACCTCATACAGCCTCTCTGTGATCATCATCTGTCGGATTCATTTGGAATTCCAAAAGAAGAATTCACATCCCAATGGCACCACCCACTCTTCATCCCATCCGATAGGAAGCTTCCATGCAGCTACACGAGGGATACACAATACCATTATGGATGAATTTGGTGACAGGAGTCTCACCGAGTCGATTGACACTGGAATTCCCTGGTCGAACGAAATAGAGCTCAAGGATCTCCCCAATTCCAATACAGATCGGATTGACCTCGATGGGCCGGAAGGAGCTTGGGAGAGCTGGAGAACACGCTTCCTGCGGGATCGCAAAATTCAGGTGAGCTTTTTCGTTATTCCAACTGGGGAAGGTTTTTAAGGTTCTGTGATGATTCAATCTTACACGTAGATGTGAACATGTGTAGCTTCATTGGACAGGGGATGGTCATTCATTTATTGGAGAAAAAGAAAGAGTAAGATAGCATTGACTGCGAGCTTAGGATGATGTCTCGCCTGATCGTTTGTATAGATAGCCGTCCTTAATTATACTGCAATTACAGTAATTTATACAAAAGAACTCGCTCAATTTTATCTTATGTATGCTTTCTCTTAAAGGCAATGAATCATTTATATAATTTAATATGTACAGAAATGAGAAAAAGAATACATTTTGTCACTTTGGAAATCAATTCAGGATGGGCTGGAGTAATAAGGAAAATCAAAGGCTAGTAAACCAAGCGCGTGGTAGTTGATTCAACTCTCAAATGAGCACCGTCTGTCGATGTTCTGCGTGCTAGATCTAGAAATTTCAAATGTTCCAAACTCAGTCGGTGTTTTCCAACTTAATTTGTAGGCTCGTTACAGAGTTTAATCTTTTGCATGTGACTGGTGCGACATGTCAAGTCGAAACAGCTTCGAGCTCCCAAGACAATTTCGAGCAACGAGCGCACTATAGAGATCTCAAGAATTACCTGATCGAGTAAATCGTCGTACTTCTGAAATCTTCCCTTCCTACGCAGCTCATCCGAACTCGCGACGTAACCCCGCCGAGCCAAGCCTGTTGTGTCGAAAGCCTGACATTCTGAGGACAAGATTGATGCAAAGGTCGATGTCATCGCTGGGCTGGATAGGACTCTGAAAAATCTCGGTTCCTTATTTCACTCCAGCATGCAGCCTCTCTCTTCAAGATCCCCCTCTGTCACACTCAACACATCCAGCATTTCTACCTCATTACTGGGGATGATCTCCACGAGAGACCGTTGGAACCCTCATCTCATACCTGGTTCCGAGACCAAGCACTCCGCGCTAAAACATGAGCCTAGTCATGCTTAAGGCTGTGTTCAGGCTGAGTCCCTCCCCCTCTTCCAATATTCATGCCATTCCGCAATCCATTCTCGATGCGTGTTCTTGCGCCATGGACGCTATGTCCACAAATCTCCTTGTGACACGTCTCCCGAATTCCCTGAGCTGTGTACTCCACTCGAGTGTTCAGTTCAGGTCTCATCCAGTCTCCTCCAGGTCTATCTATTAATATTTTATCAAACAATATTCCTTGTTTTTATTCTTCCAACATGGTGAGTCGATACTCCATAATCTTAAGTGATTGCGCAAGTCAGTTGTGCAGCGCAGGTTCATTAAAGCGCTCACGTCCTTGTGAGAAGTCGAAACAGCAGCTGTTTAAAGTTTCCTTGAACAGTTTCCAAGGAATGTCAACGTTTCGAACACGGGCGCATTATACCATCATGGAAGAGTCACCGGACTGTAATTCGCTGTAAAGCTAATTCAAGTACTTGTTATCATGCTTCATAATTCACTCCTATCGCGTCGATACTTCTACCTAACTATCAACAAATGAATGACACTACCACAGACTCTTGGACGGTTTCAAACCGTCGTTTTCCATCACCCAGTCACGAATCTTATAAACCTTGCAAACTCTGCCTCCACCCATGAGCCTCTCATTTCAACGCACAATCCAAACATTCTCAAAATTCACTTGCCGAATGTCCTCTCAAGGGAGGAATCAAGTCGTTGTCCAGCAGGCGACAGATTCGTGAGTACCCAAAACTATTCGGTATGGAGGAAATTTATGATCCGGAAAGTTTGGCTATCACCTACGTCCTGAAATGCTGCACTGGGTAAGTTCAGGAGTGATTTTATTTGTCCCTTGTTGTGGTCTTACTGTTTCAAATAGGACTTGTTATATATGACACACTTCTCACTCTCCACTATGAAAGAAAAGAAAAAGGTTTAGATTAGGATCAGTCCTTTATCTTTTGGCTCGCTACGCGGCTTACATGATGACTTTGTTTTTTGATCCATTTTTATCCATTGAGACGCATGCTCATGTAGGATAATACAAGACGTGTAGCGTGTAGCTAGCGAGTGCCCATGGTCAGAGAACATAAACATGAGCTTTAAGGCGGGGGATCCTAGACCGGACTAACACTCCTCTGAAAATTATTGACAATGCTATAAGTAAGAGGTGTAAAAAGATGTGTGTGGGGCATGTCCCTAAACGCGAGGGAAAGAGTCCATGATGTAATCTTGCTATCTACAAAATAGACCATGTGTGCAGGGAAAATAGGTCGTACGTGTGTGTTGGGTGGATCAAGCAAGTACGGGAGCGGACGAACGGGTGTGGAGACAGACAATGGCGGGGGAGAGCGAGCAAGGGGACGGATGGACATGATGGGGGGGTGTAGGCAAGGGTGTTAGACGTGCGGATGGGGAGATGGAAGAGGGAGACTGTTCTGTGATAAAAAGAAGGTTTGGTTAGTATTGTGCATGGGTACGGAAGGTGTGAAAGGTGGGTCAGTGAGATGGACTAGGGAGAGAGGGGGGAGGCTTCAGGGGCGAAGGGGCGAAGGGAGCGGAGTGAAGGAGCGGAGGGGGAGGCTGAGGGAGAAAGCGTTTAGTTGCATTCACATAGTCGAGCATGTAATCTACACATGTGGGGTCGGAAAGCAGCTGGGAAAGGTTGAGTGCATCTCTCCTTACAGTAAGACATCCAGCATTCGCTGACGATGGCGAGCATGTGCTGTGCACGACAGTAGAAAAATGGCGGACAGACTCTTCATGTTGATTGCAGCATGGGCATAAGGGGGTGTCGCTGGATCCTATCCTGTAAAGGTGTCGCTGTAGCTGATGATGACATTTACAGTAGCCATCACACTCTCAAACCCAGCTATCAAGGTGAGAAGTTCTATGCCATGGATTACAAACGTTTCACATTGATCCGGCTCTGGTAAGACTCTCGTGATGTTTAACACAGGGGGTAAATCCAGTCTATGTGATGACTTTGCTCACTTTGATTATCTATCTATTCTACCAGGGCAATTAATGGCACAGGCATAGGAACAAACAAGGACCCTATCACATAAAAAATGAGTACAATAGAAAACTTCTTGCAATCAAAGAAAATGTACTTTTCAATATGATCTGTCAAGTAAGTGAAATTCTGTCCTGTGCTTCGAGTCTTTACATTCAGAAGGACTAAATGTCACCCCATATTCATCCAGAAGGCTGCCAATTTGATCCACCAAAGCATGAAATTCACCACGAGTTCGATTATTGATACAAGCCCTCCAGCGTCCTTGATGGTCCTGACGTGGCACTGACTGTCGATGCTATCATGTGAGAGCAGGCGCATGTCCGTGCATAGAGAAAACATTAAAGAAACGACATCCTCTAAAGCTTGATGCTTCAAGGCATAATTCTCGCCTTTTCTGTTGCCCATAACAATACAAGCCCATCGCTAAGGGTCTCCGAAGCAGCGGTCGATATCATAAACCCCGTATATGGATCGAACCGGTCATCTCATCTTCAACTGAGAGGCTAATTTTCGATGTCTCATCTGTTTTCTGGGGCCGTTTTTCTGAAAAAGTTTTTCTCGAGCACAACGCGCATGAAAGGTAAGAAGAGAGAGGGATAGGATTTGCTTTTCCAAAGCAGCTCCATTGTCATCGTTGCCGTGAGACTTGGACACTGTCAATTTAGAGGAAGGGCAACAGAGACATGAACTTGGGGTACCCAAATCATAGACCAAAGGGTTGAACTTGATGTATTGGATTTCGTGTTCCAACTCACAAAGGCATAGAAACGATCCCTTGTTAGCCACTTTTCTAACCGTTTTTTTGGAAATCGTTTGATTCCCGGCAGCTTTTAGAAACGTGTTGCTGGGGTGGCATGTAGATAAGCGTCCAGGGAGATGGTAAGCAGGTGGGATGTGAGATGCGGCGGCTAAGAGCGACAATAAAGTAGAAATATCTGAGATGTAATATGCACAGTAGAAGGTTAAATTTTAATTTGATTCTTGGAACATAATTCAAAATCGAGAAAAGCACATCACGAATTTAATCTCGCCCTTTGATTGATGTAGGCACCGCAGTCATGACTTCGGTATCATTTGAGGGAACTTTGTATTATCGCTTTCACAAACTCACGAACCCAAGCCCGCGCAAAGAGATAAGTCCTATAGTTTCCCTTTTCAAGGTCAGTATTCATGAGCTTTGAAATCTCACAAGGTCCAAGTCATTGTGCAATCTAACTCCTGGGTTAGCATGCTACTCCCGACATTCAGGTGGTACCGACGGAATGGAATAATCATGATTATGTAAACACGTGCGGCTCAAACCGCCATTGTTTGCCGTGTGACATTAGTCACGGTTGGTTTGTCATTCCTCATCTGTTTGCCGCTCGATCAAAGGCCTAAACAGTTTTCCTCGGCACTGATTTTTTTTCAACGATCCCATCCTCTCTTCAGGTATTACAGACTCAACACAGGCCTGTCTGCCTAGTAGCAACCTAGCACTAACAAAACAATTACTTTTCGATTTTTTTCGACCAAGACTGCTTAAGTTGCGAGGATAAAATATTAAGCGCTGGTTAAAATATTAAGCGTCCGGCTGAAATAATAAGCGGTCGGCTGAATTATCAAGCGTCCGGATGAAATAATAAGCGACCATTCCGGCTTAAGAAATCCGCTTCCGGATGAAATAATTAGCGTCCAATTCGGCTGAGTAATACTGAAATAATAAGCATCCGGCTTAAGAAATAAGCGTCCGAAGGCTTAAGTTTAAGGCTCAACAAATAAGCGTTTGGTGTAAAAATAAGAGTCCATTTTAAGCGGGCACTCAAAAACTTTAATGCTTGATAACAAAAGATTTGTGACCGTTACTGTGTGACAGTGTTTACTAATGTCCTTTCAAGCAATAATCTTACGGCAAAAACTGAAATGTGAGTCTCAGTTATTTCTCTGAATATATATATATATCTTAAGACCTTGATTTTCTCAGCTTTTACCAAATCGCTAACGTGCCTGTCGCGGTATGGTGAAGAGGTTGTGATTCGTGCAAGTCGAGATGCCCTGTTTCTCATCGCCACCAACTCGTCCAAGACGGCATTTTGTCGCGTCAAACTCACCTCAGCATTTTTCCACAAGTATAAAGTTCATGTTCCCACACCACACGAATTGATACCTCCGGCTTTATCTGTTGCGGAAGAGCAAGGAACAATCACAGGACAGCTGCTCGTCAAGGTCGCATTATGTTATATTCGTCAGATTATTTTCATGCTGTTGACGATGTCTTACTCTTGAGGCCTTGCTGTCGATTCTCAAGCACAAAACTGTTGACAAAACTGTTGATCGGTGTGAGTTGTCGATTGCGGAAGGTGACTCGGATATAGGGAGGAAAGGCACTGGAGATGACGAGGACACCTTGGAGGTCAAGTTGACTATCCGACTGCACTGCAAACACGGTACGTGATACCCACACTTTTCTTTTTTTTGCTTGTTTACCCGACGGGATTGCATTGAGACTTTATTGTGAAACAACCATTTTAATACAAACTGGTGAAGAGCCGGTAATAATGCTTGCTACAACCTGATGCCATTGCCCATCTTACTATTTATTATCAATTGCCATTCTCGTTTTGATAATTAAACAAACTGACATACTTGCTTTCATCACGGTGACTCCAGGCGTGGTTAAAACTCATCGTCTGCTATTATCCTCCACTGACATTCAAGGGCCCCAATTTATACCTCTCACTACTCAATCCCATGTTACTATCGGGCCACGTGCATTAAAAGACATACTTGATCACTTTCCACACACAAAGGGGACAAAAAGTGATCCTGAACTCGTATGGTTATTCGGCATAGACGACATCAAAATCAAAAGCATGCAGTTAAGTGGGGATGCCAGAGGTGTGTTGTGTTACCCCCTTTCCTAGTATATTTCTCATTCATTTAAAACAACCTTTGTCCTTATCATAGCAAAGTCCTTAATTTCTACTGAAATACAGATGAGCGCCGATGAATTTGACTCGTATGATATTTGTGAACCTCCTGTCAGCCTAGCATTTCACCTACGAGAGTTCAACGTACGTGTATCCTCTGAACCGGTTATTCCTTATAATCTCGTTTTCCTAGGCAACAATAGCCCTTGCAGAATCATTGTCTGTCGCACTAGACATGCAATTCACCGAGCCTGCATCACCCATATACATCGATTTCAGCACCGACGCATCTGATTCAGAATTTCTCTTCATAATATCTACAACCAACAGTGTATATGACTCTCCTGGGCCTTCCAAGAGACCTGTACCTATCAACTTACTCAAACGAGATCGCGCAGACGATCGGAATGGAGGAACATTGACCTTGGGAGATGGTGAGAATGCGGAAGGATCAGCGCTGAAAAAGTCACTATCTTCCACAGTGCCACCACGACCACAAAATTCTAAGATGACGTGCGATGATGATCCGGATGATGATAAGGACATGCCATCTGTAACTGGCGCCCCAGAACCATTGGATGATGCGGGACCGCTTTTCTTGCCAGGCGCGTCGCAGTTATCGAATGCTGATATGGACTTGCTTCGTTCGTCTGGACTGGGGATTGAGCATATGAATTTTGAGGAGTTTGAGGCTATGATGGCGGCTGAAGGTGAAGAGGTTGGGATGAGTACTGCTGTTGGAAATAGGGTGGATGACAATGACAACGAGGATGAAAGAGATCAAGGAGAAGAGATGAATTATGAGCAGGAAATGGAGCCGAGTCAAGCACCTGTCAGTGCACCAGGAGACAGGGTAATTAATGATCCAACTTTCTTCTCCTTGCAATGTTCAACTGATGGTCGTCATTTTTTTTTTTAGAAATTTCGGCCTTTGTTTGATGATTGATAGGTGTGTAGAGCTTGTTAATGAAAAAAATCTGTTGTCTTCGCTATATCGCTGAAGATCGTCTTGATCAAAGAACTCCACTAGCTAGCCAGGTTGTTGAGGAATGGCGTCTATCATAATAAAACACTGATAGATTACGTTCCGGCTTTCAGTCACGACTTTTTGATAGGTTTTTACCACGAGGGAGCTGAGCTGATTACTATAAACAAAGAATTGAGATCGGCGTCGTGATAGTTTTATCTGGAGGACATGTCTAAAGGTTAGGCTGGGAAAGCATGCAAATTGTAGAGGACAGTGTGGGGATGATGCATTCCTCATAACTGACCGACAGCAGAAAGTGCTTCAACTCTCTGTTACTCATCGGACATTCCGTGAATAACGAACAACTTGTTCCAATGGATCCTTTGGAGTTGTAAGCTTGCGAGTCCAATCTTAAAATCCTACGAAAGTAGACACGTCTCCACACGTTATATATACTTATATCCATAAGCATCGTCCCCTTCCGCAGTGCGACAGTGCTAAGTGCTATAAGATGCCTGGTCCTCCAGAATGCCTAACAACTTGGAAGGGAGTGGGTATTATAAACGATCCCCGATAGTGAAATGTAAGTTGTCATCGGAATAATTTACGTATTATTGTACCGTATATAAAAAAAAATGCTCTAGGCATCTGAGACAAAATAGACTATGCATTGCTAATACATACATCTCTGTCCCGTGAACATTTGAATCATTGAACCCACTCAAGATCGATAATCGCTATGACACTAAATAGAAATTGTGAAAAAAAAACTTTTTAGAAATCTGTTCATTTATGCTCATGTCAACTCTATACCTCGAAGGTAGTAAGATCCTTTGAAGTTGTAGGCTTGCGAGTCCAGTCTTGAAATCCTACGAAGGTGTCCACACACGCTATATATACGTACATCCATGCTCTAGGCATCTGAGACAATATTAATAGACTATGCATTGTTAGTACATCTCTGTCCGTGAACAAACCATTGAACCCCACTCAAGATCGATAATCGCTATGACACTAAATAGAAACTGTGAAAAAAAGACTTTCTAGAAATCTGTTCATTTATGCTCGTGTCAACTCTATACCTCGAAGGTAAGGTAAGTGCTGTATGAGTGTCAAAATATATATATATAATATTTTGCATGGAAGGTTATGTATGTTAATATTCAAAAATTTGATGTGGCTTGATGGTCTAGTAGCATGATTCTCCCTTCGGGTCGTTCCCGGACGAGGTCCACAATGGGAGAGGTCCCGGGTTCAATTCCCGGTCAGGCCCTTTTTTTATTTTGAAATACCAGCTGTCACGTGTTACACTTTTTTTTTTTTTGCATACAGTATAG